>APFE030060804.1:204893-228822 GCA_000404065.3 Pinus taeda | reverse complement strand
CCTCTAGTGCTTCTTTCAGTTCTTTCAGTTTCCTTAATTATAGCATAGTTTACTATTTTTAGCAGTTTTTCGGGTCCTAAACTTCCGGAGCCGTTTTGAGGCCCTAAACGACGTTTTTTGTGAAATCTACCGCCAGCCATTTTTCTGTCTAAAAATCGTCTTTTCTGTCGTATTCCTCGAAGAGATCTTTCCAGCGGGCTATCATGCGCGTCAAACGGAGATAAGACGACCAATTCGCGACCCCGGGAAGTTGATGTACCAACTTACCCAAAAGCAGGGCCCACAATTTGGCGTTTCATCTTCCAGGGTTAGTTTTTGGAATGTGAAGGGTTTTTCCATTGTTTCTCAACAATAAATAGGCCTTCGAGCCTCATTGTAACACAGTTCAGAGGCATGTAGCCACACATCTCTTCTCAGAGATAAGCTACCATCGCCCTAGCTGGTTTATTTCTATTTCCGGTTGTAAGCATATTTCAGTATTTTCCATTAATGAAATGAAGTATTATTTCCGCTGCATCTTTGTGTATATGGTTATCTCTGTATTTTATTGCGTTCCTGTTTAAATCTGGATCATCAAGCATGATCATCGTTACCACCAAAAGATCCTATAACTCCACAAAGACAACCACGCATCACCAATATCGATAAAAATAATAACATTTTGGTAAAATTGTATTTGAAAACTTATAAATAAACAAAAAGTAAAAAAAAAATTACCATTTCACTTTGAGTAATTTGGAGAGTGAAGTTTACCCTATTTTCTTTGATTCTTCAGGAAAGCGGTGTGGTAGATATGGGACACCATTTTGTGAACTGTTAGTTGCAGGTAAGATCTCTTCCCTTTATATTTCTTTTCATAACATTTCTTCACCATTTCATAAAGGTTTTGATTGCTTACGAGGAGGATTTTCATTTTTATAATAGGGGGTGATCAATGCAAGTTTGATCTTCAGATCCGTGTTGATCACCCCATAGCCCAAAATACCCTCGTGCTGCCAACACGAAAACAATTCAAACAGTCGTGTTGGGTGTAGAGAAAAAAATAAAACAAGAAATCCTCTTTCTTGATAGGTTCTTTCAAAATTTTGATCCATTAAAAGGCTTCTAAATATTGTTTTGGATTGTTTGTAGGAGATTTCAATAGATATGGCAATCGAATGGAAAGAGAGAGGCCACGAGGCGGAAGACCACCAAGATTCCCAAAGCAAAGCATGTGTTGACGCTTTGAGGGACTCTGGATTACTCAAGTTCTTTCAGACCTCAGGACTCAGAGCTCAGAATGAGCAGATAGAATATCTCATAGGATTATGGGATGCCATTCACGATATCTTCACCATTGGAGACCAAGAATGGGAAATAGAGGTAGCTGACATCTACTTCATCACTGGACTATCCATGAGAGGAGAGAGGGTCCAACTCTTTGGAGCTCATATTTGAGGAGAGAGCACTAGTACCCTAATCTGAAGGCATTGCCTGTGTTAACACTCAGGTTGTCCCTAAGCTCCTGAAGGGATACGACCGAGGTAACCACAAACCAATCTTTGGATGGCAGGTTCTAGCCCACCTGCAATCAAAGAGGGCTCTCTCTTGATGATTTAGCTTTGTTGATGATGATTTTAGGCTAGTTATTGGGTTCAATGGGTTTTGTTTATGTTTGGATGGTGTTTGAATGGAGGAAGATGCTTTCAGGTAGAGAGGCATGCATAGAGTGATAAGTTTCAAACCATTGGGCATGGAGTCAAGGAGTAGAACCGCAGGTAGGCTTTCTTGATCATAAGAGGAGCGAGGAGCAAGGTAGTTGCACATGAAATAACCTTCAAGCTAAAGAGATGGGGTGAAATGTAAGGAATGAGAGGCAATTAAGAATCTCTCAATCAGCCTAACAGAGCGAAGGAAAATGAGCTCTATCTAGGGGCAGTTAAGAATCCCTGGATAACTATCATACATGGTGAATTAGGGCAAATATGAGCCAGGTGGAATTGATATTTATGCCTAAAACAAAAGAAAAACATAAAGAAATAGCATAAATTGAGCATAGAGTGCAATTAAACAAGTTCTAAGCTAATCTTTCTTTCTGTTGTTTAGATAATGATGTATGAATGGAAAAACAGAGGTAAGAAACACTTACTGGGTCATCTACCAGCACAAGAATTCCACAGTCACTCTTCAACCATTAAACACAGTACACAATTCATTATCCAAGCTTGTAAGCAGTCTTTAATTATAGAAATTATCAGATATACAGTGCGAGTCTCTGCTTAAGAAAAACATCCAACCAACAGAAACCAACCCTCATTACATTGTTCAGGGCAGTCTTTATGGGTAAAATATCCAAAAGTATTTATTACAGCTGACCTAAACAGGTCCGCGGGAAAAGCTTTTAAACCTAAACTTGTGCTGAAATTAAATGCAAGTAAATATCCTTTGGGCTGCATGAGAGGTAGCTGGATCAGAATGAGTTAATATGGTGTCCTTGGAGACCTGGTGCAGTGGTTCTGCAATAACTGTGCTTTGAGTTTTGGTCCACTGATATCATGTGACTGTGATGTGCAGTAAGTGTGATTTGAGAGTTCTTTGATGGCCTTTACTGTTTTGTTGACTTTGCTGGAGGGTTCTTTAATGTTTTCCTGCTTTGGGCCGCTGACAGATCTTTACTGATACACTTTGCCGCATCCTGATACTCTTTAACATTAATTTTGGCTTCGCTGTTGCTCTGATACACTTTGATACTTGAACCGAGTCTCTCTCTTTCTTCTAATACGCTTAAAACTAGAAAATCGGGCCTTTTCTGATCTTTTCGGCACAAAAATGGCTGAGGAATCAAAATATTCCCCAAAGATTCCCCAATTTGGCCCATTTCCCGTAGCGATGCGCGCTAATCGCGCATCAAAAACTGCCTCAAAATTTCATTCTGGGCCTCCGAAGCCTCAATTTTGCACTTGCGTGTTTTTTCCCCTGTTGATGTCAGCATGATGTCAGCAGTATGGCAGATGACGTCAGCATGATGTCAGCAGTGGGACCCTCTTTTACGGTGATGATGTCAGCATGATGACGTTAGCAGGGTGACGTGGCAGTACGGTGGCAGGCTGACGCAGGCAGGAAGGGGTAAGATGGCAGCAACTTGGCGGGTGACGTGGTGCTTATGTCATGTAAGGGGAGGGCGGTTTCCGGTTTGTGGTGCACTGATTTTGCGCCTGGGCGGTATTGGCAGGGGGGGCTCCGCCATAGCTGGGAGAGTGACGCGTGGCGGGAGTACGATGACAAAACCGCTGATCTCCCGGGCGCTAACCTTCGGCATGTCGGGGCACAAAAAGACCTGCCCACCGCAGATCTCGGGCTCTGGCAATCAGACGGCTGGCGGATAAGATGAGGTGGCGGACAGATAAGAAGGGGGCCTGCACGCGAATTAATTTTGATTTTTAATCCGGCGGGGTTAGAAAAATTTAGGAAAAGTGGTTTTTTTGGGGTTGAATGTGTGCGGGGTAAAATATTTTTATGCATGACTTTAGGATAAGGGCGGAAAGAGGGTTTTTATGCATAGGAGTGAGTCTCAATGCATTTGGAAGGGGTTTTTATCAACAACATGAGGGTTCTTACTAAGTTTTAGGCAAACTTAGTAATTCCCAAGGGATGCTTATGGTTATTTTTCAACCAAGGGGAGGGAATAAGTATATAGGGGAGTTATTAGCATAGTTTTTAGTAGGGGAAGGGGGAAATAGATAGGGAGCTATATAGTAAAAGTTAATAGTTAATGTGACAGGCGATAAGAAAGCGCTAAGTATGTGAATCTTAGGCTATTAAGGGGAAAAATGATTTATAACGGGAATATGAATATTCCTTGGGCAAAGCAGATCTTTACCAAGGCAATTGATATGAAAATGATGAAACTGAGAGATATCAAGCAGATCTTGACCTCTTTGGGAAGTTAGTGAATGATTTGGGGAAAGAGGAAGAAGGGGGAATTAGACATGCCTCGCCTGAGTCCTTCAAATGGCCACTTCCTAATAATTGTGACCTGAACAGATATGACACTTGAAAACATGAATTGATCATAAATCAACATTCTGCAACCTCAAAACTACCTACCCAACCTACTTACCTAGCATTTTTTCTTCTTTTTGGTTTGGGTGCACTTAGATTTGCAGACCTAGCTTTTCAACTTTTTCTTTTTCTGTCCTCCTATCTACATCTACACTTATTTCATCCTGAGGCTCAGATTAAGCTGTTGAGCACCCTTGCTTCTCTACCTATCTAGGAATCTGCCAAGATTAAGCTGTTTGGATAGATGTTAGTTCTCTATATTCTAAAATAGGAAATTGAAACCTAGGGAGACCAAGATTAAACTGTTTGGACCTTCCTTTAATCGAAAATTCTTCAAAAATTGACTAGTACATCAAAATTGGAATATAGCGTGGCACTTGAACTGGCACATTCTCCTAGCATCCTTCTTTGGCTTTTGTAGCAAATATGGAACATTGCAGCATGCAAAGAATGACATATTTGGCATGTAAAAATGTCAATCATGAAAGATGAGTAAGCTGCTACAGCAGGACGCTAACAGGCGTGACCCACACTCTGGAAACCCGCAGTATTGATCGGGGTGCCCTCAAACGGTAAACGGTTTTGGAGAAGAGCAAAGGTGATCCCACTCAATGATTGACATGTGGCGGCGGAGGTGAGAGAAAACCACCATTGATCGTGCACTATCGGTCGAGCAGGTCAACCGTGCGGGATGTGCGTATGACGTTAGATCTGGAGAAGCCTAGATCGGACGACTAAGATTGCACCCGATGGAGGAAGCAGAATCGACAGGGAATTAAGCTGTGTTCTAAAGGGATTTGGAATCCGTTTGAAAGCCACGGTGGAGGAAGAACGCATCCACGATGTAACTGAAGAAACGAACCGACAAGCAAGCTAGCGTTGTTCAGATGTGGACACGTGGCCACTCCCTGAGCGTTCATGCTGATGTCGAACAGGGAACTCCAAGCGCAGTTGCAGAAGGCGAATCGACAGAGGTGGGAGAGGAACTGAAAAGGCATGTAAACGAATGGCTAAAAGCCATGAATAGAGACAGAATACACAGTCAAGTCGGAGTGAGGTCTGAGAGATGAAGGAAAAAGACCAGAATCCTGAGAGGAGGACGGAATACACAGAGAAGAAGGCAGTAAAGCAAGAGAAAAGCAGGAAGAGACAAAGGGCTGAGCTGACGTAGTGTTAGCATTGAGCACCATCAAGCTTGAGAGATTCGAGTGACCCCATAGAGGGATCTGTCTAGGGTGAGCACCACGTTGGGCTCTTACCACTATAGAAAAGAAGGTCACAAAGCTAGTGGGAAGAAGAGACTGTGTACTCCAGTGGCTTGGGGAATCAAAGAACCACCTTGCCAAGCAAAAACCTGCTTCAGAGAACTCACATTGAGTCCCTACATTGTAATTCTCAGTTTAAAGACACAATAAAACAAGGCCACCACTGAAAGCTGGACCGGAGACATAGCCCTGGAGAATAGGGTGAACTCCTTATTAAAATTGCTTGTGTCTTTATGGTTGCTTACTGTATTTCTCTGTTTTCTTTCCATTTAAATGTCTGTGTATTGGCAATCTAATCGATCCGTTGCTTAAATAATACAGAACACACACTAGTACATGAGTCTGTAATACCCTTTTTTTAATAAAACTTCAACTGATGTCACTCATAGGGTGATTATCAGATCAAGTGGTATTAGAGCTTTGGGCTATAAGGTTAGACAAGCTTGTGTTGGTTTAGCTATGAATGCTCACTAGATCAAAGCTCAAATTAGGAGAAAGAGAGTTGGTGGAAACTAATCCTGAAATTAGGAGAGTCTATTCTCGAAAGACAATGTCAGAGGAAGGTTCTATAGGGCCAAATCCTCAATTCATAGAAAGTTTCCTAGCTATAAAGTCCATGGTAGAAGAAATGTATAGGGACTTTAGAAAACATAAGGATGAAGATTCATCAGGCTCGAAGCAAGATAAAGAAAGAGATGAGTCTCATTCCCATGACCACTCAAAAGGAAAAGGGAAAGAAGAAAGCTTTCCTACACCTCCTAATAGCCCTGTGCATAATAAGAAAGCATCTTTGATTAAACTATATTTTAAGTTTGATTTTCCTATATATGATGGAGAGCTAAATGCTGAAAAGTTGGACAATTGGATTAGACAAATTGATGTGTATTGCAGGGTATAGAACATAGACTCGGACAAGAGTAAGATTCAGCTGGTAGAGTTACGCCTAGGAGGCACTGCCTTGGTTTGGTGGGAAGGCAGAACCCAAGTTGATATGAAGAAGCATGGTAAGACCATCTCTGTCTGGAGTGAATTTGTTGCTGCAATCAAAAAGCAGTTCTATCCATTGGCCTACATGCAACAAGCCATGATGAGTTGGCAAACTCTTTGGCAGTTGAAAGGGCTAAGTGTACAAGGGTATACTCAAGAGTTCAGAAAGAGAGAATTGATGTTGGGCATCTCATTAGACTCACCAGAAACTCTTTTGAAGTACATTGGTGGTCTACACAACTACATGAGGCATACCATCCTCATGTTTGATCCCACTAGTATTGATGAGGTATCTGTACAAGCTACTCATCTAGAAGCTAGAGGAAAGAATGGAAATCCAGAAGTTGGGGGACCATCCCAACCCACTGTAAGCAAAAGAAAGGAGAAAGAAAGCAAAAGTGGAAAGCAAGGAAGGCTAACACTGAACAGAAAAGGAAAGCTTCATGCACTCACTGTAAAAAGGATGGGCATGATGATGAACACTATTGGATTCTACATCCAGCACTGAGACCTAAGAAGTCCGAGGGAAAGAAGAATAAGACTGCTACAGCTATTCAAAAAGATTTGGGGTCAGACTCGGGAGATGAAACAATCTTTGCAGCCACAGGTATAAAAGGTAAGAAGTCTAAAGCATCTACTAGTAATTCTACTCAATCTGTTGTTGATGAAGAACATGAGAGAAAAAGACATGAGCTTTTCCATATTCGAGTTGTTTCCAAAAATCAAAAGATTGATACTCTGTTTGATAGTGGCTCAAAAGTAAATCTAATTTATGAAGCAATTGTAAAGAAATTGGGATTAGCAACTACACCTCATAAGAAACCATATCCATTAGGATGGTTGAATGAAAAAACACAACTACAAGTGACTAGACAGTGCAAATTCAAGTTTTCTTTTGGGTCAGCATTTGTAGATGAGGTTGAGTTAGATGTAATTCCTTTGGATATATGTGGAATTGTTTTAGGAAGTCCTTAATTGTATGATAGAAAGGCTATTTTCTATAGAGCTGAGAACAAGTATCTACTTGTTAAAGGTGGAATTGAATACTTTGTAAGAGCTCATAAGCTCAAGAATAATTATACTCTCATAAACTCAAGACAGATGAAAAAAATGATAAACTCATGCAAATAGTTCCTACTGATGGTTGTAAAGGAAAAGAAACTTGATAAAACCAATGTATTTGAGGGCTGTAATGTTGATCAGCAAGCTGATATAGAAAATATTGTTTCAGAATATGATGTCTTGTTCCAAGAACCTAAAGGCCTGCCACCCAAAAAGGGGATAGTACATGATATTATTTTGCAGCAAGATGTTCCATTGCCTAACTTCGGGATGTACAGGTTGTCTGCTTTAGAGAATGTTGAAATCAAGAGGCAGGTGTAGGAGTTGCTCGAGAAAAGGTTCATCAGGCCTAGCACATAACCATGTGGGTCACCAATCGTTTTGGTGAGAAATAAAGATGGCTCGTGGAGAATGTGCATTGACTACCGAGCACTGAATAAGATAACAATAAAAAATCGTTAACCCCTTCCTCGTATAGATGATCTTATAGATCAATTGAAGGAAGTTGTTTATTTCACCAAGCTAGATTTGCACAGTGGATACCATCAGGTTAGAGTTGCAGAGTAAGATGCATGGAAGACTGCTTTCAAAACAAAGCAGGGATTGTACGAATGGCTAGTTATGCCTTTTGGCTTGACTAATGCCCCTACTACTTCCATAAGATTAATGAATGACATACTCGGACCTTTTCTTGATGATTTTGTTATTGTGTATATGGATGCCATTCTGATTTTTAGTAAAACATGCGAAGAACATTTAAGGCATGTTAAGAAGACATTAGATGTTTTGAAAAGAGAAAAACTTTATGTTAAACTCTCCAAATGTGAATTTGGAAAAACCTCTATAAATTATTTGGGTCACATAGTAGGGGGAGGTGAATTGAAAATAGATCCCTCTAAAGTGACAGTCATTGTACACTGGCATAAACCCAAGTCTGCTATAGAAGTGAGAAGCTTCTTAGGAGCAGCACAATATTGGAGGAAGTTCATTTCAGAATTTTCCTCAATCGTAGCTCCCTTACATGCCTTGACAGGATTGAAAAAGGTGTTTCAGTGGGGAGGCAAACAGCAAAAAGCCTTTGACACCTTGAAAGAAAAGATTAGTATAGCATTAATACTAGCATTGCCAGACCTACAAAGACCCTTTGAGATTCAAATTGATGCCAGTGACGATGCCATGGGAGCAGTGTTGACACAACATGGTAAACCCATATGTTATCATTTTGAGACTTTTAATCCTGTAGTAGTTAACTATCCTACATATGATAAAGAATTGTATGCATTAGTTTAGAGTGTGAAAAAGTGGAAACATTACTTAATGGGAAAAGAAACAATAATACATGCTGATCATCAGCCACTTCAATACCTACACTCCCAAACTAAGTTGCAGCAATCAGGACATTACAGATGGATGGGTTTTCTACAACAGTTTCATTTAGTCATTAGATATAAAAAGGGCATACATAACAAGGTTGCAGACATGTTATCTAGACCCATTATAAATGCATCTACCATACTTAAGCATAATTATGTGCTGCATGAAAGCTACATAGAACAATATGCTCAGTACATGGACTTTAAAGATGTATATGCAACTTTGATTCAAGGAAAAATAATAGAAGAATTGGAATATCACATGAAGGACCGACTCCTATATCATTGTGGGAAACTCTGCATTCCACAAACTGAGAGAGTAAAGATAATTAGGGAAGCACACACTTCTCTGATATCAGGTCACTTTGGGGTAAGTAAAATAGTTACACAGCTGGAAAGGTTCTACTATTGGCCGAGAATGAGTGAGACAATTTCTAGATATGTAAAGGGATGTGCTATGTGTGCAAAAAGCAAGCCCAACAATAGAAAACTAGGCTTGTACACTCTATTTCCAGTTCCTTCTCACCCTTGGGAAAGGACTTCCATGGATTTTGTTAGAGGACTGCCTAAATCTAGGAAAGTTCATGATTATCTATATGTTGTTGTGGATAGGTTCAACAAAATGTGTATTTTGATGCCCTGTAGTAAACAGATTACAGCTGAACAAACTGCAAAATTGTTCTTAGAACATGTATGGGTTCATTTTGGATTACCCGCTTCTATTGTATCTAACCGAGACACTCTATTTGTGGGGAAGTTTTGGTCAAGTCTTTGGGAACTAATGGACACCAAATTAAAGAAAAGTACAACATTTCATCCACAAACAGATGGCCAGACAGAAGTAGTTAACAAGACAGTGATCCAGTTACTGAGAGGATATTGTAGCAAACATCCTAAGCTTTGGGATGAACACTTGTGTTATGTGCAGCATGCTTACAATAGAGCCAAACACTCTTCTACACAGAAATCTCCTCTTGAGACATGTCTTGGTTTCATACCAAGGTCTCCTTTGGATTTTGTCTTTGGTAAAGATATCATGGTTGATAGACACAGTGATGTCGACAAGGCAACTAGGTTCATTGAACAGATCCAGGAGATCCACCAGGCAGTACAGGAATAGCTGGAAAAGAGCCAGGCCAAGTACAAGGCTAGGCACGATAAGCATCGGATGGAGCATAGTTTTCAAGTTGGATACCAAGTCTAGCTATATATCAGCAAGGACAAGATGCGAGGTGAAAGTAAAAAGCTAAAACCTATCAGGTATGGACCCTTTAGGATACTTGAGAAGATTGGTGAAAATGCTTTTCGCCTTTATCTACCAGCTTGCATGCACATCTACTTAGTCACGAACGTAGATTGCTTGAGGTTGTTTGAACCTTCAATGATTGAGGACCCTGAAGAGCAGAGTCAATTACCTTCTGTTGATGACTTGCTACCTGAATATCTTAATGAATTACAGGAATACACAGTGTTGGACAGGAAGGTAAGAATGACGCACAGTGGACAAGTGGAATACCTCAGGATTGGGATTAAAGGTTCAAAGCTAAGCAGTGTGAAGTGGATTGAGATTGGGCAAGTGAGACAACAGTTTCCTCAGTCGATGTTTGAAAACCAAATTTTGGTGGTCCAAAAGCTCTTTCAGTGGGCAGGCCATGATCCGAATTGGATCCATTAAAGACTGGCAAAGAACCATGACTGTATCAGGTCAGGAGGAATCTTTAGAAATTCCAAAAATAGCAATCAAAAACACCATGAACCGGTGGCAATGGCAGCCAGCATGGAACGACGAGGACCTCAGTCAAAGCACACTGACCGAGGCCCATGGAGACTGCGTAGGAGGTCAAAGTAACCCCAGGGAGCCCCAGATTGGGAAAAGGAGGTGATTTTTGATGCGTGATTAACATGGTTAAAATGGAGGAGCCTTAAGCACTCGGTCGCATTGGGAGGCGGAGAATTGCGGGCGGAGAAACGAAAAGCGCTAAAGGACAAAGGTGGGACCCACACTATGGAAACTGGTGGTATTGATCAGGGCACCCTCAAACAGTAAACGGTTTTGGAGAAGAGCAGAGCGATCCCACTCAACGATCGATGCATGGTGGTGGAGGTGAGAGAAAACCGCCGTTGATCGGGCACTATCGGTCGAGAAAGTCAACCGCGCAAGACGTGCGTATGACATTGGATCTGGAGGAGCCCAAATCAGATGGCTGAGATTGCACCTGATGGAGGAAGCGGAATTGGCAGGGAATTAAGACGCGTTCTAAAGGGATTTGGAATTCGTTTGACTGCCATGGTGGAGGAAGAACACATTTATGACGTAACTGAAGAAATGAATTGAAGAGCAAGCTGGCACTGTTTAGATGAGGACACGTGGCCACTCCCTGAGCATTCATGCTGACGCCGAACAGGGAAGTCCAAGCGCAACTGTAGAAGGCGAATCGACAGAGGCGGGAGAGGAACTAAACAGGCATGGAAACGAATGGCTAAAAGCCATGAATAGAGATAGAATACACAATAAAAAGTCAGAGTGAGGTCTGAGAGATGAAGGAAAAAGAACAAAATCCCGAGAGGAGGATGGAATACATAGAGAAGAAGCCAGTAAAGCAAGAGAAAAATAGGAAGAGATAGAGGGCCGAGCTGACACAGTGGTAGCATTGAGCACCACCGAGCTTGAGAGATTCGAGCCACCCCATAGAGGGATCTATCCGGGTTGAGCACCACATTGGGCTCTTACCACTGTAGACCAAAAGGTCATAGAGCTGGTGGGAAGAAGATATTGTGTACTCCAGTGGCTCGAGGAATCCAAGAACCACCTTTCCAAGCAAAAACTTGCTTCAGGAGAACTCACATTGAGTCCCTGCATTGTAATTCTCTATTTAAAGACACAATAAAAAAAGGCCACCATGGAAAGGTGGACCAGAGACATAGCCCTGGAGAATAGGGTGAACTCCTTATTAAAATTGCTTGTGTCTTTATGGTTGCTTACTGTATTTTTCTATTTTCTTTCCATTTAAATGTCTGTGTATTGGCAATCTGATCGATCCATTGCTTAAATAACATAGAACACACACGAGCACATGAGTCTGTAATACCTTTTTTTTAATAAAACTTCAACTGATGTCACTCATAGGGTGATTATCAGGTCAATTATCTTATGCAATTAAAGCATGGCCATCTTGTGTCTCGTTGTCCATTCCTGTACGTGTGTAATAGAAGAATGTATGTCATTAAGAGTTTGGGAAATCTTTATGAACCACTGTTGAAAACCATATAGGTGGACAACTTCCTTGTGCATGGTGACAAATCCGTCATAAAGTTTCCACATGGTGGTCTCAAGAGACTATACTTCAATGAGTATCTCTTTCCTCATCTTTGCCACAGCAGATCCTGTGGATTGTTCTACCCTTTTCCTGGCCTCTTGCAAGTCATTTGTAATCTGATCATTCTATGCTAACGAGAACTTGACACTTGAGCCCATGGCTTCTGCATAATCCTTAGTGGCATTGGTCATGGCCACTAGATGCTCTCTAACATTTGACACTAACACCCTTTCCTTCATAAATGTAGGTGATGCGTAATCATTCGGGAAATGATTTCTCCGCACTTGTACAATATTTTGCTGCAACTCATCAAAGGATATATTGTACACATCCATCACCGGATCATCATCAAGGAGGAAAATCTATCCTTGCTCTCTCGGGACCAATTTTGATACTGGATGTGGTGGAGACCTTGGGGTGACCTCGAATGCTCTCGGCATGAGGTTGGTATCTTGGTCCTCTAGATCTTGTACCAACTCCATGTCCATTTCTTCAACCATTTTCTAAATCTACTGAGCAAGTTTGTGATCCTGCAACTGCTCACCCTCTTCTTCATCTACTGGTTGCTATGAATCTTCAACCTGTATTGGTGTAGTTTGTTCTATGATCATGCCTTGCCCTTCATCTTGTTCTTGTTTCTGCTTCTCTTCCCTCTCGCTCCTTCTTAGCTCCTACTCTTATTTCAACTTCTTCTATGTTTCCTACAACTTAATTTTTACTTCCTCCAACCTTTACTTCTCTATATTCCTCCGTTCTGCTCTCTCTATGCACTATTGCCTCTTTGCCTCCACTGTCAAAGTTCCTTTATCAACGAGAGGATCTTCTTTGAAGTTGTAGATTTTGTCAACCTCTGGGTTCTCGACAATCTTCCACTTTCCTTTGTCACGTGCTGGTTTTCTTCTTACTACTACTATTGTTGTTTCTTCCTATAGTGCTCTGCGTGCAGAGCAACTTTCTATTTTATAGCCATGCTAACTGGTTCATTGAGCATGGAGGAGTTATAACAATACCTCCAAGAATCTTCCTCTACCCAATGAAATGTCCCTTGGATCCATGGATAATACACCTTCACACAACATTTCTTGCATGCATAGTGAGGATTGTATAGATTGTAGTCTTTGGTGACAAACTCAAACTTTTCTAAGTCCTTTGCCTCAACATCCACATCCTACAAGCTCTTGATCTCATACAATCCAATCAGTAAAGGGATAGAGGGTCATGGTTCCTTCTTCCACCTATGCAACCCTGGTGATAACCCTGTGGAGATGTGATATGAAACCTCTTGCATGACCAACTTATCCTTGGCAAACCTTGGTACCACATGCAGAGGCTTCTCTTCGCCAAACATCCTGATGAAGGCACCATCAGGTGAGGCATACCAATCTGTAATGATAAGTTCTCGGGACATGCAAGGTGGATCATGCTCAAAGATCAGCTTGTAAACTGAGATGATGAAATGGTCAGATAGCCTCAACATGAATCCTTGATAGTTGCACTCAGAAAGAAACTTGCAATAAATATCCACGACAGTTTTTGATGGTGTCCATGTCGAACCCATGCCGGGAAACTGATGCTGGGCATAGATTGCATCAAGTATGTACACAAACATATAGAATCTCAATTTCTCATCCTTGGGCAGATTCCGAGAATTAGTCACATGCACTTTCAATTGAAAATCCAGATCTGACCAGTTGAATGGCCTTCCATAATTAATCAATTGTTCTAACACAACCACCCAGTTCTGCGGAAAGGTCTCCATGCCTTTGTGAGTGACTTAGTCTTGTAAATGTTATTGGGTGTTGATGTGAACTTGGATGGATCCTTCACCTAGTGCTTTATGATGTCTCTAGTGTTCACATTGTTGCAGGTGGCATTGAAAAGTGCATCCATGTGGTTCACCGGCTATGGTAAGTGATACATCTGATGATAGTTTTATGCCTCGAAGGTAGAAATTTGTGTCCCATTAGCACTACTCAATTCCATCATCTGTGAGACAATCTAGTGAATGATGTCTGCACATGGGAAGGAAATGTACCTGCATGCAACCTTTTATAAGCCCGACCAGTGGATGTTGACATAGACATGCAGATCTTCTAGATCTTCCTTGAAGCTGCCTACAAAGATATCCTTGATTTCCTACCATTTTATCTTTAGGTCCTTCTCTATGAACAACTGTGTATCTACATAGAGTGGAAAGTTCATTAAGACATGGTCAACTACATCCCCAGTGTTGCTCTCGATAATATCCTTTGATGTAACTTTCTTGGAAACCATGTTACTTGTACTAGTGAAGAGCTGCTCAACAACTATTGTACCTGGAGATGGTGATGACACTCATGGCATGAAAATGTTAGCTTGAAACCAGAAGCACTTCAAGAAAAAAACCAAGAAACAAACTGGGAAATTCCTAGGAAGGATTGCGCAATTTTGGTTCTCATAGGTGAGTGCCTGTCAGCTCGATTTACACACTTCTCAATCCCAACTACCAAGTGGGGAGCTGTTGCTGACTAGAACTACGTAATGTGCAGTTCAGTCTGGCTTGAGCTGGCTGGGACTGCACATTGTGCAATCCCAGTGGCCAAGGCTTTTGGATTGGTTCTTGGAACTACGTAGTGCACTATTTTAGCCAGGCCTTGGTAGCCTCTGCACAATTCCTAGAGACAAGGTAGAGCCTTGAGATCAAAAAGTGCACAGTGTATGCCAGGAAGAGCTAGATCTGGGCCAAGGGAGCTTAGATCTTCCCAAGGGCAACATGAAAATGAGCAGATATGAAAGCGTAAGTGATGTTCGGTGCATATCTGAGTGAATGATGATGCATGCAATCAAAACAAGTGTAAGAATCAATCAAACTAAAGAAAAATGAAGCTTCTAGAGAGAGTCACCGCAACATGATTGTTAGTGAAAAAACTAGGTTATGCATGCCAAACTTAGGAAAGGAAATGAAAAACTTAAAATAACACTTCTAGAAGATAAAAAAATCAAAACTCCAGTGATCATTCAATGAAACTGGAAAAACAACATTCTCACAAGCCAAGGAAACAAAAGTGACAGAAAAAGTAGCAAAAGGTTAGAAAAGCAAGATTTACTCGGAAAAGTTGTGACAATTGTGCTAAAGGTTCCTCCTAGATCTCCTCGAGAATTCCAAAGCTCCAAGATCAAATGCACAAATGAGATCTGGTGGTGTCCATTAAATAGATTTGATCATTTTAGGGTTTATGATGTGAAGGCCAAAAAATCTAGGAAAAAATGACACATGGCGACAGTTTCCGAAAATAACTCAAGTGTAACTTTGACTGCTAAAAATAGATCCCTATTTGTTAGGGATGCTTTTTCTCTTTTTTTTTCTTTTTTCTTTTCAGGAAAAATCTTCAATGCATGCAAAAAGAGACTACATAGTTCGAGGGAGAACTAGGCACTCACTAGCACATGCATCAAGTAGCTACTGAGGGAGTGTTTCTGCACAATGCTTCGGTTGAGTGGTTCTGGTTTTGCTCATGCTCTGTGCAGTTTCCCAAATGAATGCAGGATGCCAACTGGGTCTACATAGTTTTGGAGTGGAAGCTCACTTTTGGCATGAATTCTTCATTTCTTGAGAGCAAAGTTGGTTTCCCTCTAAGATTGTGCAACTCACTAAGGCAAGTCTAGAAATGGATTGCAACCAAGTCAAGAGGTCAACTTGTGGTTAGATAGCAAATCAAGTAAGAAAACACAAGCTATAAAGAAAAATATAAAACTCAATGAAAGCACAAGTACCTAGGTCAATGTAAGATTAACTATTTAGATTTTAGTAGGGAGGCTCCAAAACAAAGCACACGCAAAATTTTGGTGGGTGGTTGTAGCTGATACAACATTGACGACACATTGGTAGAACTCTATCTCTTTGTATGGAACTTGTCTCATGTAAAGCGATTCTAACTCTTCTAGATGTATTGTTCAATTCTTTGATCATCATGGCTTCTTCACTGGTTTGAGTTAAAGAAATATTCCCTACCATTCTCTTTTATCAGGAGCACACATACCAAGCCAAATCAACTGATTTTTTTCGATTGGGGATGAGGGGAATATTGATGCACAAGTAATATAACTTGTCAAAGTTTTAGTTTCATCTCTGGTGTTGCTCTACTACCAGTAGGCCTAGACCATACCTTGACAGAGTCACTTTAAGAACACGATAATTGCTTCACTCCTAGCTAGCCTGGATAGTACCCCAATGGAGTTACTTGCTTCACCTCCTTGCACAGGAAGCCTTTATTTTCTTTTGCCTTTATTTTCTTTTTTCATTTTTATTTTTATTTTTCAAAGAACTATGCATAGGCACTTATTTATTTCATGAAGTAGAAGAAGGTTCTCGACGTATTGAGAGCAGAAGAGGTTGTCCCTTCAGAGAAGGATGTTTATATATACCTCTGACATACTTGTTAAGGTTCCCCCCTCACCTTACTCTACTTGACTAAGTTGACAAGGGTTAACCAAATATAGAGAACTGATTAGAGTAGGTAGTACTAGTTAAAAGTGCAAGTGTTGTGAATTCACCAAGACTCACTCTGAAAGGGACGTATTTTCCATTAGGGTATCATAGACTAAAAGAAATACAATATCTTCATAAAGAGAGGGAATAGAAAAATAACCAAATTTTGGTAGTTGTACAAGTCTTGTATTTCACCCTGCTTGTCTCAAAAGCCAAACACGGTTTCATGGGAAAGTTAATCCTACAGTTGCATAAACAAAAAAAGAAGCAAAGGAAGAAGTAAAATGAAGCAAAAGAAAGTGAGGAAAAGCAAAATAAGAAATAAAAAGAAAACAGGAAAGCAAACATTACTCTTACTCTTAAGCTAAATAGTGCATCCGCCTACTCACATGGAGTGATATTTCCAATTCAACCACCAGTGCATTGGTTGGCCCATGTGAATGATGGAATGGTTAACAAGAAAGATATCAGGCAAACCAAAAAATAAGAAATATAAAGCAATGAAAACCAACATGTTCAAAGTTTGAACGCATCCATAGAAAATAAAATATTAAAAGCACATTGATGAGCTCCATAAATGGGTAATTATATGGGCTCATTCTTCCTCTTATTTCAACTTAATCCATTATTCTCATTACTTTGTTGCATGTTTTTGAATATATTTATGCTAATAGAGTGAATTGGGTTAGTCACTTTGCCATGTAGTCTAATGTGTGTTTTATGCAGATTTTTTTGGATAATTTTGGACAAAGACAAGGAATTTATGAGAAAATGGTAGCCAAACTTGAGGAAAATAGGGAAGATGAATTGTAGAGGGGGTGTCTCCTTCAGTAATGACTCCTTTCCTCGAATCCTCTATCAACAACTCAGAGCTCAAAGGCCCGCATTGATGATTCCAAGGGGCAGTCGAGCAAGTCAAGTAGGACTGTTGTTTATCTTCAGTTCTAAGAAGCCAAGTTCCTTGAATTCAGGAGAACTGTTGGGAGTCCCCATTTGTATAAATAAGAAGGATTAGAGCCTCAGTAGGTTACCCAGTGATTAGTAGATTTTCACATTTTTGTGCAGCATTGTGTTCAACTCATTTTTGAGTTCTTTTTTAGAACAGTTTATGTAATGTAACTGCTATTTTTTATAATAAAGATGAAACAGTTTTTGAGATAGCACTGATCTCTTTCAGAGGGCTGAAGCTCTTGGGTTAGGGCCTAGCCCAAGCTGCCTAGTACCTCATACTGTGTACTTATATTCTTTTTCTTCCATTCATGAATTAATTTCTGTTGCATAGATTCATTTTACTTTGTTAGATTAAGTTGATTTTGATGGTTAGTATAGTTGTTTTTGTTTCAAGCTTCTTAAGTAAGTTGTTGTAGTGATAGAAAAAATTTAAAAAAGGCTAACAACAGGGTTTGATCTCCTTTCTCCCTTCCTAGGACTATGATTTGAGGTCAAGGCACTACTACTGCCACCAAAAACACAGTTTTTGCTCTTCCATGCAACTGTTAGTGTGATAACCTGATTTAAAAAAGTTGATATTGGTTCAGATTCACTTGCTTAGATCATCTCTTGTTCTTTTTCCATAGTTCTTTCACATGCTTTTCTATTCATAAGGTATTGTTCAGCATTTTTCTATTTGTAGGTCAGAAATTAGGTCAAGTTAGACAAAATTCTGTTTTTAGTTCTTTTTTTGGTTAGTTTTGATAAAGTTAATGTGCAGATTTCTTGCAGGAAATCTCCACTCACCATCCCTCCATGGAACAACCAGTACCAACTCACTTCTCATAGATTTCCTAGCTCATTCACAACACTTCGCCAATCTACCCTAATTTCTGTGTTTTTTTCCATAAAGCTGCTTTCTTGCCATTCAAACAAATCCAACCATCACATTCGTCCCTGATCTTCCTTGATAAGTTCTAGACACCTCAACACCTTCATCCAACCTTCATATCCCCTTTCCCATCATTTTTCGACTATCAAAACTCCAAAAATAGCTTTCGGCCTCCTCATGTAGATCCTCCTGTAGATCCCCTGTAGCCTCCTTAAGAACTTCTTGTGAGTTATTTTTCGAAGTCCGATCGCTATGGAAGTCCTCAGAAGGGTGCTAGAGGCTTGTTAGGACCTCTCCACACTATCATCCACCTTTGCAACAATGAACTCCATCTTCTTTTGCCACCAAACTTCTACACAGTCACAACTAGATAAATCACAAGCATAATAATTTCACATAAAAACACTCAAAACTACAAAAAGATGATTTCTTCTCATTTCTTTTCAGAAGTAGCTTGAATAAATGCAATTTACCTGTTTAGTAGTCAATGTGCCCCATTTTAATAGTTTCCATCTCTTTTCTTGCAAAAGTAGGGTTAGTGGGTAAACTAGGGTTTCCTAGGGCTTGCTAGAGTTTACGTTTCATTTCAGTTTTCATTCTCTTTCTACAAGTAGAATAGCACTGATAGAGTTAGTTTCCTTTCATCGAAGTTAAAGATTTTTTTAAGAACATATAGAAGTTTGCTTAAGCTCCTAGTGAACTTGCACCAGCTGATCAAGTGACAGCATGCAGTAAGAGCTAGTACTTGTGCATACAACACCGTCACTTCCAAGTTTATTACGAACTACCGAGTTGATAAAAGTAAAGAAGGAAGCCCTAAGAGTTGCAGAATCATTTCTACAATACTGGAGCCCACCATTATTTTTGGCACCATTGCTGGGGAAGCATCAGAGTATTTTGTGATTACTACTTTCTTCTATTTTCTACTGCAACACTTTGCTAAGTAGTTTATTTAAGCAAAAGTAGAGTAGTTGTTTCATTTTCATTGTGCAATTTCAATTCTGCAAAGGTAGATTAGGCATTTCCTGCTTTCATTTCAATTATGTAATTTCCATTTCAGCAAGCGTAGATTAGGCATTTCCTGCCTTCATTTCAATTCTGCAATTTCCATTTCAGCAAGCCTAGATTAGTCATTTCCTGCTTTCATTTCAATTCTGCAATTTCATTTCAACAAGCGTAGATTAGGCATTTCCTTGCTTTCATTTCAATTACGTAATTTCATTTCAGTAAGTTTATTTCAGTAGTTGCAATTTGTCGTTCAATCCATTTTAGTTTTGCAGGTGCAAGAAAAAAAAAAAAAAATCACCTAAAAAGAGATTTCTTTTCACGCCTCGTGGGAACAGAGACAATTTAGGAAAATTCCTACCCAATACCCCCACCACATCACTAAGTCACCCTTCTCTCTTATTTGGTGGCAGTGACCCAGAAGAACCTATAGGTGACACTCCAGAGATATACGAAGATCCTATAATAGAAGAAGAGCAAGAAACCATTCCTCCTGAGACCATGGCTGAAAACACAAACGTTAGATGAAATGGAAAAAGAATAGAAGGTGCCTTTCCTATCTAGGAGACTAATGGGGACACTAAAATGAAAAACATAAGTCCTTCAGCCTTATCTGACTTCCATGGGTTGACTAATGGGGATCCTGATACCTTCTTGTTTGAATTTGTTGTTCTCTGTCGGACCTAAGACTATGTAGAAGATGAGCAGAAGTTGACACTATTTCCTTCTACCCTCAAGGATGCAGCATTGCGCTAGTTCATGGGGTTACCTAGAAACAACATCACAACTTGGGCTCAGATGCAACAAGCCTTTAACAACAAATACTGGGACTACTGTAGGTCAAAGGATACCAAGGAAAAATTCTTCTGAATGACCATGGGAAGTGATGAGTCCTTAGAAGACTATGAAGAGAGGTTTTAGCTCAGTTATAAAAGGGCCAGGTGCACACTTGGCCCCGAATCTCTGAAGTTGGTCCTGCTCAGAGGAGTCCCTGAAGACCTTCTAGATACCATCATTTTGCTGGCTGGGGGAGACATCTACCAACTACCTTATTATGACATAAAAAATGTCTTTAGAAACCATTCTAGGTCAACCATAAAGAGAGGTAGGGGAAGTCAACCTTTAGCCAGTACATCCTGTTACTGGGAATAGTGTCCACTCAGATGCTGCTATTCCCACTAAGGTTGGTAGCTATCTTAGAAACAAAAAAGTCTACTTTCGTTTTCCTTTATGAAACTAGACAAGAGGAGAACCAAGAAGACCAACCTTAGTCTTGCACTTGATTTCCTCTCCTTCTTGATAGAGCTTTGCTGCTTCTTCTTCATCTACCCAGCTTCAAAGAGCACCTGTGGAATCATAGCAACATACTAATATCGAAGAACAAAGATCTATATTCATAAATAACACAAGACCAGATGTGTGTTAACCATACAAATGCATATATAAACAAGTACACAAGAATACGGAGGAAAACTTGAATAGCTTTATTAAGATGAAAAGTAGCAAGAGGATTACAACCATATGTTCTGACCCAGCATCATCCTCTAACTAGAAAGCCCTTCTTCACCTCAAGTAAAGCTTATATCACCCAACACTATGAATGTACACCAGAAAACCCACATCACTTCTCTATAAGATACAAAATTTGAGCCTCCGGATCTCTGTGATGAGGGATCCATATATAGATGATTGTAGGGAGATGAGTCATCTTCTGGGGTCTTGATTAGTGTCCTCTCTCTGATAGTTCTTGCTTCCACTTGGAGAATGATGATCTCTTACTCATCCCTGGTCGAAAATAAAGAGGCAAGTGTCAGAGGGGAAGCTTCTAGAAGATTCCATGATCTTCCACCTCGCATTTTGTCCCTGCCATTTGTCCATTCCCGACCATCGCACCCTACAAAGGAGAAATTCAGTATGCATCACACCTTGTACACTGGGAAGGTGATATGCATCGCACCCTCTACACTGGGTTTTTAGTATGATCCAGTTTTGACCATTTATGAGCAGTTTTCAGTGGAGAACTTCTGGGAGATGATGTAATCAACTGACCTTGTTCCTTTAGGTAGTGAAGAAACACTTTTAGGGACTTAGGAGCCCTCAGTTTATGGACATTTATGATCGGGGTTGAAGTGCCCAAAAATGTCTATAACAGTTGCCCCATAAAGCATGAGGTCGTTAATCTTTTTGATGTCCGGTGAAATGATTTACTATGAGGATTCGAAGTTTCTTCGAGCTGGGAGGCGACCTATAATAAGATAAAATACAATACATTATTTTGACAACATTTTTTCATGATCTAGCTGAGGCGGGTATTCCCATGCTCAGCTTTATAAATTCATTTTCATGTACATGGGATAGACAATCGTCTGTGTGGCAGACTGACGATTTGGACTCATCATCCTTTGATTGGGATGATCATCTATTCGGCAATGATGTACACTTGATGTCTTTATATTCCTAAATATATCACAGCCCGGATGGATGAAACTAGATCCGAGGTCTTCAAAACTCGTTCAATCTTCACTCGGAGTACAAGTCGATCCATGTGAAAAATGTTCTGGAGTCGAACATGGAAAGACATCACCTGATTACCAGCCAATGATGTAAGCTATTAACAGGTGCGAGAGGAATCACAAATAATGACAATGACCCTCAAAGTACTACAGTACAATTCACATGGTGTGAAAAAGAACTTGGCGTTGAACACCACGTAAAATCTCTCGGTCGAAGGCCATTGATGTAAAGCTGTTGCCGAAAGTGAGAAACTTGCCATTAAGGCATGCAAGCTTCAAAGTACTGAAAGGGTTGTTCCTAAGTCAACTTCTTGGATAATGAGCTGATGTCCACAAGAAGCGACTCATCGCAGGAGGGCCTTAATGAATCCCACATCAACGACATGAAACGAAGAAAATGATTTTGGAGGTGAAAACAATCTGACGATACAGGGTTTAGGGTGGCGGTCATGAAGGAATGGAGCATGAATGTATTGTAGTGGGTGAGACACAGGCAAATTGTCTGAATGACTTCTCTTGAACATATCGGCGAGAATGACGATTGATTGGTAGCGTTAACCCCAAATATGGATGGTGTGATGGACCAATGGTGATGACGAGTGAACGGAACAACACAACCTGGCATGGATGCAGAAGGAAAGTGTCATGTTCAAGAGCGACTTGCTACCAATAAAGATTTTTCAAGTTTTCTTCCCAATTTTCCACAGTCATTGCTGACCAGTACCTCTTTATTTTTGTCAAGCTTGAGGAGGATAACATATGCTTGTTCTATAATCCGCCCTTCGGGTGAACCTGTTGCTATATTTTAGCGAGCCTAGTGACAGTGAAACTCGTTCTCATCCATTTGGACGAGTTTCTCGCTATTTGGTTTTAACGAGTTTAACGACAAAGATAACTCGGTCCCTTTCAATTTTCGAGAGTCTGGAAGGAATGGAAAGGAGACTCCAATGATTCTTTTTTGTCATGTAATCCCTTAAGTCCAAAAAAGCGTAAAATAATATAGAAGGGATGAATTTTCGATAGTTTTAACGAGCCAAACAAGGCAAGCACTCGATATTTTTCTGTAATAATCCCTCAGGTCCAAAAAGATTAAAATATAGAGGAGGGATAGCACTTCCGATGACTTTAACGAGCCGGAGAGGCCAATCGCTTGACAATATTTTCATATTTTACGAGTCAGTTGAAAAGAGCTTAAAGGAGACTCGTTTTCGAAGAACTAGTGATGGTTTCAGGTAGCACCCGATTGCAGGTAAGATTTGGAATTTTCCAATCATGGCAGTGTCACAAGGATGGCTAATAGAATCACTCTTCGCAAATGTTCCTCGAAGGGGTAAACAATCATATGGTGGTGAATGATTGGCAAAAACATAGTGAAGTGATGATGAACAAGACAAGGCTCAAAAGCTAGCGATAAGGCATTCACAATGGTTTTACCGTTCATTTTTTAATGAGCTTAAACGTTGGGGGAAAATTTTCTCATGACTTATGTTTATTTTTTAATGAGCTTGAACTATGCGCTAAAACTGCTTGTGGCGGGTTTATTTTTTAACGAGCTTGAACCCTGCGGTAACACTGCTCACCAGTCATATGATAAGGATGTCTCATTCAAGATGTTATTTTGAAGGGGCTTACATATTTAAAGCTTTGCCCCGAATCCTTTCTTTATGCAAGCTAGGAAACGACTAGCCTTATGGGTTTAAAGGTTAGAGGTCCTACAAATTTAAAAAATAAATAGTCACTCTTCACTTGCATGCAGAAAGGTTTGCATGCCCCTAGGTATAGTGAAAAATTGCCAGGTTACCATGAAATTTCCATCTGCGTAGCAGACAAAAAGCTTCCTTGGCGATGTCTACAAAAATAGACAAAGGGGAGTGGTGCAACCACATGCCACTCAACATAACTTTATCGAAGGTATCTTATTCCAGTCTAATCCCATTCCTGTAAGGATGGGTGTGTCAGACTAGTCATATATCCCTCACGAAAATCCACTCTATACCCAAGGTTTTCCTGCCGAAACAGACCAGGGTGCATGCCCCCTGGGTTTTAGTCACATCCTCCTGAATCACTCGCGCTCAT
>APFE030060804.1:137980-204873 GCA_000404065.3 Pinus taeda | reverse complement strand
AAAATCTAGAGGAGGGATAGCACTTTCGATGACTTTAACGAGCCGGAGAGGCTAATCGCTCGACAATCTTTTCATATTTTACAAGTCAGTTGAAAAGAGCTTAAAGGAGACTCATTTTTCGAGGAACGAGTGATGATTATGGGTAGCAGCTGATTCCAGGTAAGGTTTGGAATTTTCCAATCACGACAGTGTCACAAGGATGGCTAATAGAATCACTCTTCGCAGATGTTCCTCGAAAGGGTAAACAATCAAATGGAGGTGAATGATCGGCTAAATAATAGAGTGGAGGTGATGATGAGAACACGACCAAGGCTCAAAAGCTGACAATAAGGCATTCACAATGGTTATTTACCGGTTCATTTTTTTAATGAGCTTAAACTCTGGGGGAAACATTTTCTCATGGCTTATGTTTATTTTTTAACGAGCTTGAACTATGCGCTAAAACTGCTCATGGGGGTTTATTTTTTAACAAGCTTGAACCATGTGGTAACATTTCTCACGATAAGTTTGCATGCCCCCAGCATAATAATGAAAATCGAGGTGCATGCCCCCCAAGCTTCATTTCATTCAACTCGGTGGTTGGAATGAAGGTTTACCTTCGAGATCTTTGAAAGAATCGATTTTAAAAGGGAGTTGTTTCATTTTTTAATGAGGTTGACACAGTGAAAGAACTATCCTCATGGCGACCTTTGATCACAAATCATAAGGGGTTATGAAGGAAAGATCTGGTTCCAATGCCCCCAGTACATAATGTACAACATCACTGAATTGATCATCAGATGATGTAGCTATGGTAGGGCTTGGAGGCAATGCCTCGCGATGATCCACACTATCAAAATGTTCTGAGTTCTTCTTCATTTTTGTTGGTGTAGAAGATCTCATGGGACAGGTTTCCACTGTGGCCACTTCTGCCAGCTTACTTGGAGGCGGAAGGGAAAAAGTCCCCATTAAGGAAGGGTCTTTTAGGAGGCCTACTCCGATATTTTTAAGCGATTGAGAGCTTCCGTGGATCATCGGAATGCTTCCCGTAACTTGTGAACTGTTGGGGAGAAATGTTTGCTGGTCGAAAATTGTGATTCCTCCTTGGAAGGGAAATGCAATCTTTCTGAAGTACGTTGACACAACACAGCCATAGCATATATCTAGGGCCTTCCCAGTAGGATGTTGTAATTGAGGTTTCTGTCAATAACTTCAACATCAATTTCTACTGTTTTCCCCCCTAGTTCGCCTTGCAAGTTACTTAAAATCCCATATGGAGTGTATGTTTTCCCATCAAATGCTTTTAACATCGTCGACGATCGCGACAAGGGTGGTGAGCCTAAATTTTTCCAGCAACTCATTGACATAATACATGTAGATGCCCCCTCATCAATAATTGTTCGATGAACAGTTTTGTTGAGGGCTTTCACTTGAATAAGGAAAGCTAGCTGAGCTGGTAACTAAGGGTCATATCCTTTGTGATCAAAGGCCACAAGATTGGAATCCGCTGGGTCAACCCCACCTATCAGTGATAATAAAGCCTGCTTTTTGGAGGGGCAATTTTGTAGTACCTCAAGTGTCGACATAGCGGATGGAAGTTGGGCCAGATCCTCCACTATATTATAATTTTGTGCTGCTCTGGCACGAGGATTAAATGTCGATTTGTGTACTACTCCCTTTGGCGGCTTTATCTTTAGGTGAGGAATGATGGGTGGCACAACTTCGGTCGAAGTTGTTGTCGAACTACTAGGTTGATCTATAGCCTTATTGTTCGACATCTGTGGATTTCCATAATCTTTATTCCTTGTTGATATCAAAGCATCATTTTGTTGTTTTGAAATGGGAAACATAAGTACTCGGGACGGGGAAGCATTGTCGCTAGCAACCAGATTTGTTCCTGGGTTTGGAAACGGATCAGTCAATACTGCTGAAGTTTTTGAATTCTTGAAGAATTTCTAAGCTCAACTTTATATAGACAATCTCTTGTCCGATGATCCTCATCACATATGTGACACCCTGAAGGAGGTTTCCTTTGCCCAGAAGGGTTTGCAAAAGATTTTTTAGGATATGAATCCTCTTGTTTCTTCTTTTTCCCTTTCTTTTTCTTCTTGCCTCCTGGCTGCTTCGGTTCTTTGCTTTTGTCAGTCGACAGAGCATTAACCTCTGAGGCAAGAAGTTTGTCATTTGCATTTTGACTAGAAATCGTACGGGATTTTTTTGACGTAGCCATTATGGTTTTCATGCTAGTCGTACCTATCACGCCATTGCCGGCATGAGAGTCTTTGTTTGATTTAGGAGGGGGAGGAATGGAAAAATCCGGTCTAGGAGCATTAGGGATTTTATCATAGAGCGTGCCAGGCTGAGTATAGATCAAGTCTAAATATTGTGCACGAGCAATAACTTGCTCTTCAGTGATGACTCCTCCCTTTGCCACATCTTCTATAATAGAAGGTAACAATGAC
Organism: Pinus taeda; assembly: GCA_000404065.3. NCBI lineage: Eukaryota > Viridiplantae > Streptophyta > Pinopsida > Pinales > Pinaceae > Pinus > Pinus taeda. The sequence continues at coordinate 202,432 of APFE030060804.1, read as the reverse complement.
TTAATAAACCATTCAACCAACAGCTGATTAGGAACATATGTTTTTACCATTCTACGATGACGTCGCCACTCATGAATATGATCAGATATGTGAGTGGCTATCGTTTGTTTGAAATTGGTAAGAAGCTCTGTTCACGTTTCGTACCTTATGGGAAACTGAAAATGGGTTAAAAAGGTTGTGGATAGGGTACTGAAGTTATCAAACGAAGCTCTAGGTAATTCGATATACCATTTTATTGCCGGACCAGTTAACGTTCGCTAAAAATGGCGAAGCTTGATCGAATCATTGTTGAGAGTGTTTGATGAACACCACAGATGAAAGGTCATCACATGATTCGACGGGTCTTCACCCGGATTTCCATTAAATTTAGGAATATTTGACGGAAGTTTATGAGGAATCGCCGGCCACCAAGGGGCATAAGCAATTGGATCATTCGTCAGCCGATTTAGATCTGGTAATTCTAGAGTTGCTACAAAGGGCAACTATTGATTCAGGTTAGTCAAAGCATACCTAGGATAAGATGGAATCGCCTGAGAAGTGGGTCTTTGCATACCAACATAATGCATTTGATGCTGGTAATTTTGATAAGGTTGATGGGCATAACTATTATAGTATGGTTGTTGATAACCACTTTGGAAATGCGGCTGCCCATTACTTACAAAGACTTGTTGCTCAGGTCCCTGATATGATTGTTGGAATTGTGGTTGTTGATATTGAACCAGCCATGGTTGTTGGACCATTTGCTGTTGTCCAATACTGGATGATTGACCAAGATGAGGAGTCATAGTACCTGTTTTAGCCTGAGTCACTCCAGATAAGGAGGCGCTAACCCGAGGTTGTGATTGAATCGCTGAGACAAGAGGCTATTGTATTGCAACCTGAGAAACTTGTGGTTGACATACAATAGGTAGCGCTTGTACTTGCGATGTAGTCACCATAGCAGGTATAGTGGTAATATTTGACACTGGGTGGATTGGTTGCATTAAATATACAACCCTTGGTTGCTGAGGCAGTATTGGTACCCAACCGTTGGATGTAATTCCAGTTTGACCTGAACTTTGTTGTAAACTCTCATATGGTTGTTCTCTAGGAGGGAACAATGAAAAGGCCCCCAATATGGTGGCAATCCAGTACTTAAAGGGTAGATTGGCCTTTGAAGACGCAATGGATCAATTTGTTGAGTTTCAACATTAGAAATACCAAATGAGAATCTGGATGAAGAAATAGGAACTGACCATGTTGTCGAAACAGTCCCTGATTGGACTCCGGCTTGTTGTTGATAACTTGCCGGGACAGATGGTACACCAGCGAACATTGTTGGAGTAGCAGCAGGAGGTTATGTTGCTGCTGCATCATATGACACAGTCCTGGATGTCGATGGTTGTTCAGACATATTAAGCCTATCCAAAAGATTCCTCAGCAATTCTTTAAGAACTTCTGATGGCGGGTGAATATCTTCTGATGAAGAAGGATACAGGGCAATCCCAGCTCCAAGTTGCGTTGGAGTGCTAGATGGAGGATCTTCCACAATCTCTTCTATGGCAATCAATCCGGGAGGAAGAGGCAGACCGTTAGGTCCGTAAAATATTTTTGGTGCCGAAGAAGATGTAAGTTCTGCAGCAACAGACGGTTGGGGAGTAACACCTTCCGAATCGGCTGTAGACGGAGCCGGTTCAGGAATAGAAGTGTTAACCGTCACACTAGGATCAGTTGTAATGTCCTTTTGTTGTTGAGGAATTTCTTCTGTTGAGGCAGGGATACCATAAATGTTCGGAGTAACTGGAGTCTCTGAGGATGTTGGAGTGCTTGCTCCAACCAACCTAGGGGACTTGGATCCGGTCAAACGAGTTCGCTTCGTCCGAAATGATTTCGCTTCCGGAGTCAACAATGGTTGACTCGTAAGTCTCCGCGAATGATGGGGTTTTGATTGACTTTCTTCCACGATTGCGGATTACTTGATAAACTCAAGGGAAAAATGTTTTTCAAATTAATTGAATTTTAGACACTTTGACACAAATTGTTTTTTCAATTTTAAAGAGTCGAGAAAAAACAAAAGATGACTATAGTCGCCTTCGATTTTTATTGAGCCTGAAGTGACAACTCAGAGGACCTTTTCTTTTAAGGAGTCTAAAAAGGATAAAAATGGACTTCTCCGGAGATCTAGGTAGAGAGGATTACCAAACCAATCGCAAAACTACAGAATACTTTTTACGGTACGACAGTCAATCTTCCCAGATTCTGTGTTCATTGCATTGTGATCGATAGGGCGGCAGACACGGCTTCCTAAGGATAAAGGATGCAGCCTATTGTGGTCTCCCAAAATATACTCGACGGTACGTGGGAGCACAAGTCCATACTCGCACTTGCAGTCTCAGAGTGGAGGAATCACCCAACCAACAATGAAAACAACAGTTACCAGGTTTTACGACACTGGAATACGTCTATAACCTATACCTCTAGATGTTGTGCGTTAGGTTCCAAAGCATTGTTAGATTCATTAAATTTATTTTAAGTTGATCTTGCTTAAAAATTTGCCTTTTAGGTTCACCGCGTGATGTGTATATAATTCCTAAAATGCAGTCTAAGATGATAAACAAACGTTTAATCTTCTTTTGGCAATGAAAATCCTAGCTACTAAGGAAAGAAAGTTAAGAATATTTCTGCAAAGAGCACAGAGCACACGCTAAATGCACTGTCCTAAATAAAACCAAGCAGTCAAAATACAAATGCACATGCATGTATTTTTTTCAGCCTTCTTAATGTATGACTGATGATAAGAAAGCTATATGCAAATATGAATTATTTTTGAAGCGAGAGTACACAACAAATTTCTTTTCAAAATGAAGTGAAGGTAAGAGAGACACTTTGCGATTCCGAAATGAAAATTGCTTTTCGACACTTTAAAACTATTAATTCAAATCATATGCAATAGTAACTGTATAATTGACTATCAAGAACAATGGGATTGTCTTCTAAAACTGAAAGCAACAGCTACGACACTTTCAGATCAAGAAATGACAGTTCAACTATGCTACATTTTTGCAAAAGAGAACTGAAAATGACGCACAATACATAAAAATACTTACAATTCTTTGCACTAAGGGGGTGGAATAATGTAAGAGAAGGGGGTTTTCACAGAGATACATTGACTACAGAGAACAAAACTCCTAAATAGGACTGAAAACAGTGAGAAAAAACCACATTCTGAAGGTAAAGTTAACCTTCCCTGACCATCGCACCTGTCACACTGTGAATTCAGTATGCAGCGCACCTACTGCACTCGGGAAGTGCGATGCATACAGTCTGCCTTGAAGGCAGGGTGCGATGGCACCAGTGTGATACTTTAAAGAAGTTTTTACTCATAGTTTGCAATTCAGTTCAGGGATTTATGCCGAGTAAGTAATGTTCAATATATGTAAAACACACGGGTGATCTAAAGAGGTTACTAGCGCCACCACTTAGGGCAATTAGACTGTTTGCAGATCGATTGTTTAATTCATAAACAAAACTCGAAGATAGACTGAAGCAACATTGATCTACTTTGCATTTGTATAACAAATGCAGTTTGAAGGCTAGCTGGCTTGGCTTCAGGCTCCGTCTGTGAGTTTATAAAAGAAACAAAGATAGATAGGCCAACAAACAATCTAGTCGCTCCCCAATGGAGTCGCCATTTTCTTACTGAGAATAGTGTCCACTCGGATGCTACTATTCCCACTAAGACTGGTAGCTATCTTAGAAACAAACAAGTAAAGTCTACTTTCGTTTTCCTTTATGAAACTAGACAAGAGGAGAACCAAGAAGACCAACCTTAGTCTTGCGCTTGATTTCCTCTCCTTCTTGATAGAGTTTTTCCGCTTCTTCTTCGTGTGCCCAACTTCAAAGAGAACCTATGGAATCACATCAACATACTACTATCGAAGAACAAAGATCTATATTCATAAATAACATAGGACCATATGTATGTTAACCATACAAATGCATATATAAACAAGTACACAAGAATATGGAGGAAAACTTGAATAGCTTTATTAAGATGAAAAGTAGCAAGCGGATTACAACCATATGTTCTAACCCAGCATCATCCTCTAGCTAGAAAGCCATTCTTCACCTCAAGTAAAGCTTAGATCACCCAACACTATGAATGTACACCAGAAAACCAACAACACTTCTCTATAACATACAAAATTCCAGCCTCGAGCTCTGTGATGAGGCTCATATATAGATGATTATAGGAGATGATCATCTTCTGGGTCTTGATAGTGTCCTCTCTCTGATAGTTCTTGCTTCCACTTGGAGAATGATGATCTCTTACTCATCCCTGGTCGAAAATAGAGAGGCAAGTGTCAGAGGGGAAGCTTCTGGAAGAATCCATGATCTTCCACCTCGCACTTTGTCCCTGCCATTTTTCCATTCCCGACCATCGCACCCTACAGAGGAGAAATTCAGTATGCATCGCACCTTGTACACTGGGAAGGTGATATGCATCGCACCCTCTGCATTGGGTTTTCAGTATGGTCAAGTTTTGACCATTTATGAGCAGTTTTTAGTGGAGAACTTCTAGGAGATGATGTAATCAGTTGACCTTGTTCCTTTAGGCAGTGAAGCGACACTTTTAGGGACTTAGGAGCCCTCAGTTTATGGACATTTATGATTGGGGTTGAAGTGCCCAAAAATATTTATAACACATCCTCATCCACTTCATTCCTTAGAAGCGAACTTGAGAATCAGCTGGAATATTTGAAGCGTGAGATGAGGTAGACTCTTGCCATGCAAATGAATACCTTTCATATCAAAAGGAAACAAGAGGAAGCCGAGAGGGCTTTGGCCATCTTCTGTCCTAGGTTCACTAGAAATCATCCTAGGAATGAATGTCCATTGAAATCTGTAGAAGAGTGTTCAGTTTATGAAGAAGACCAGCCTACGAATCAGTTCCCTTCCTTGTCTAGACTTAAAACTGCGTATCAGGGGGTCGAAGGAGCCACTGAACCACTCTATTTCATGAACCAAAGGAGGCCACATGGGCCCAGACCTTACCAACAGGGAATGCAAGGAACATCCCAGACCTATTACAACCCCAATAGAGCCACTTCCATGCCTTCTTGGGGTCCCCCTACTCATCCTTCCTGGTCCACACCCCCTCCTTGGTCATATCCATCTCAATACCATGCTCCTCCAGTTGCTCATTCGTTGCACTCTTATGCTTAGCCACAACCTTAGTGGAATGCACCACATCAAGGGTGGAGGCCCCAATACAACTCTTCTCCCACTCTTTTGCCTCCACCACCTGTTCAACCATCACCATTACCTCTTGATCCACCAAGGCAACCTCAAATACCTACTCAACCGAACCCGAACCCTAATAACATATAGGCCTAGCAAGTATATAGTGGAGAAATATAATGTCCGAATTATGCTGTGGAAATTCAGGAGATTAACCAAGATAACCAACCTCCCCTTAAGGAGGATGACGAAGAAAAATAGGAAAGTGAACCAAAAGCTAATCCACCCTTTCCTAAGAGATTAACTGAAACCACTCAACCAACCCTAGAAGAAACTGAACTTCTGGGAGAATTAAAACAGTTATGTGTAAAGATACCACTTCTCTAGGCCATAAAGGATGTGCCTATATAGAACAAGATGATAAAGGAGAAGTGCTTCAGGTACCCAGGTAGGCGCAATAGAGATGCTCCAACTATCAATGTCATAAGACAATTGTCTGACCTGATGTTGGGGCAGGTAATCTGTCTGAAATATCTAGACCTTGAGAGTCTTGTAGTCGATGTCCACATAAATGGAACCATAATCCCCCATACGCTAATTGATCTTGGGGCTGCCATTAATGTCATGACCAAGGACACCATGCTCAAGCTCAACCTTCAGGGCTCCCTGAGAAAGACCATAACAATATTGCAATTAGCAGATCGCTCCACCGTGACCCGTGAGGGGATTGTGGAAGATGCAATGGTCTCTATCGATTCTTGAGAGTACCTTGCTGGGACTTCCTGGTTCTCCAAACAAAGGAAAAGATCATTGGGTATCCTCTCATACTGGGAAGACCTTGGTTGGCTACTGCAGATGCCTACATCATTTGTCGAGCTAGGAACATGACAATCAAGAATGGGCATATGTCCAAGCAGCTAGTCCTATATCCTCTAGCCTAACCTTTATTAGAACATGATTTACCTCTCTGTTTGGAGGAGGAAGATGAGGATGAAGTCTATTCCAACCATTATGTACAGTAGAAGCTTCCATGGGGGGCCCACAAATTGAGGATGACCTTATTGAAAACTTGATTCAGATTCCACCCCCCAGTGTGTTGCCATTAGAAGAGCTAGTGTAAGAAACCCAAGCCAATCCCTTAGTTGATCTCTGTGTGGCTGTTCTGACCTCTCTCCGAGTTAAGAATGTGGAATTCGACCCAGAAAGAACCTTGAAGATCAACTCATCCCTATCCACCTCTCAGGAGAAAGATCTGTGTAGCTTATTGAAAAACCACTTGGATGCTTTTGCTTGGAGCTATAAGGAGATGAAGGGAGTCCAACCTTTAGTCTGTACCCATCACATTTACATTAAAGAGGATTGTAAACCAGTCAGGTAGCCTTAAAGGAGGATGAATCCAGCCCTTAAGGATATTGTCAAAGAAGAACTGCAAAATTTGCTGGATGCAGGATTCATCAACCCTATCTCTGATAGCTAATGTGTCTCTCCCTTGGTGCTAGTGCTAAAGAAAAATGAGAAGTGGAGAATTTGTGTTGATTATTGGGAACTAAACAAGGCCACCAAGAAGGACCATTTCACTTGGCCTTTCATAGATCAAGTGTTAGATGACTTGGCAGGGAAGAAGTTCTTCTCCTTCCTAGATGGGTTTAATGGATACAACCAGATCCAAATCAGCCCAGAAGACTAATATAAGACCACTTTCACTTGTCCTTGGGGTACTTTTGCATATTGGGTCCTTCCCTTTAGATTGTGGAATGCTACCGCCACTTTCCAGAGAGCAGTACTGAGTATATTTGCTGAACTGGTTTATGATTCATTGGAAATCTATATGAATGACTTTACCCCTTATGGCTCTGTTGTGGCCACAAACAGCCCCCCTTCTTATTTAGTGTTATTACTAATACTAAATAAGTGGGGACCCTTAGTCAAAAAAATTAAAAAATGAATTAGTGCTTGTATTTCCTTTTTAATAAAACTTACCATCATAAACTTACCAAGATACCTTTGTAAAATCTAAAAAGATTTAAGTTTCATGATGAGGAAAGATAAAATCACTCCTTAACAAATATCGCATCGTGGAAAGGATAACAGGATGACTTGTTGCAATCCAAACTCTAAGATTGCAAGATTGCGATGTGAGGTTACATATTTAAAATCATATATATCATCGCATGCCTTAAAATGCACTTACGCTGAAAAACAACAGAAAACACCGATATGCGATGACGCATATCGCAAAATCGCACCTTGCAAGAAATACATTAACACAAAATGGGCACATACTACGATTATGCGATACTGCAACCATGCGATATTGCGATAAAGCGGCAAAACGATCTTACAAAAGAATAAAATTGTGATATTGCGATATTGCAATAATGCGATGCAGCGATCTGCGATATTGCAAAGCAAATCGCAAAATCCCTCCATCGCAAAATCTTTCGGCTCACTATTCGAGAAAACGTTTTTCATAAAACGAGACCTGGCTATGCGCTTTAATTCTAATCAATGAGTTAGTTGTCAGTGGTTAATGAAATATGGTTTTGTGTTTATCAAGAAGCCAGTTCGCGTAAGGCGATACACTTTTACATGTCTTCGACATTTACAACTTTCCCATCACTATTCCTTATCATTACTCTCACCTCACTTGTAAATTGCAGGAATGAGGAACAAATAATTATACAAAGAAGTATACAAGATACTATGGGGAAGAAAAGCAAGGCTCCGATGTCTGAAGATAAATAAATGGCGCCATTGTACACAGACACCGTATGCAACAGAGATACGGGTATTTCCATTTGGGAAGGCATGTATAATCTACTTGAGGAAGAGAATCCTAAGGTAATGGAGTTTACGGCTACTGCAGGTTCACATGGTTCTTCTGAGTCATCAGTTGCAAATTTAGCTTGTTCATTCCTGCACCAGATAGTAGCGAGACCCAAAATTCCCCCTACACAGATATGGTGAAATGGGTACTAGACAACGCTGACATAAAAAAAAGACAGTTTAGGACTCAGGGTCAAGAACTTAAGGAATCATTATTTTCACAAAATTTGAACTTTACAGCCACTAAAAGAAAACATGCAAGAGGCGAAAATCGCACCAAGGAAGACTGGATCAAGAAACAGAGGTAGTTTCCGATGTGCGATTAGCGCTTAGCGTTAATCACACATCACTGGGTAAAACTTCTCGAAATGGAAAGATTCTAATTGCTCAGCTACCTGTAAGCCCCAGAAATTCAGAAAAAGTATGTTAAAGATAAAAAGTAAAACTTGAATCCGAAAATCAGCGGTAATGGTCAAAAATATCCTCAAAGTATTTAGTGAAACCACACAGCTAGTGTATGACTCTCAAAAGCATCATCAATTCTGCCGAAAAGATGGCACCAAATCTTGTTGATTCTGTTTTCACAGGGCAATTAAAGGCTGAAGCTGGCCAACTGACTCTTCTGAAGCAAATGCTGAATGCTTGCGATTTTAAGGAGCAGATACAGAAATAATTAGATGTTATATTTAATTTTAGAAATAGTTTTGCTTTATTTTTGCCTAGAGAAAGGATGGTCATTTAAGCTGTATCCTATATTTTTTGTAAATAAGTTATTTTTAGTTGTAGTTAGTAGTATTTAAACCCTTCTCATGCATTTAGAGAAGGGTCTAGAAATTTATCAAAAACTTGTCCTCAGAACATGCACTTTTGCACCCTCCGAGGAGGTTTTGATGAATGAATGGAACAAGATTTATTGATTTTTGCATTTGATATCTGCTACTGATGTTGCACTTCTGTACTCTTAGTGGATATTGGATTAAGAATAGATAAATCATTATCGCTTGAAGCTCATGAGTAGAAATAGTTATAAATGGTACTTCTATCTCTTAAATGTTTCTATCTTTTGTGTTACAGTGATATTCAAGTTCAGTTATATATATATTAATGCGTGAATGCTTGATTTATCATTTGGCACTTTTGTACAGTGATAGCTATTTGTTTATGCTTACTGTATGAGTAGCTTATTGTGCGATATGTTTTTCACAACCGTTTCGTCTAACTTTTTATGTGAAGTGGTTTATCTATATTGAATTCTTTTCTTATAACAGTTGAAGGATCTTTATTATCGATTGTTATTTTAAATCATTTTAGATCACACAGAAACAAGATTACATCCTAGGTTAGTATAGACTTAGATATTTCTATTTTCTTAGAATACAATTGCATGTCATTAAATTAGAATTAGAATTAGAGCATCTTAATTAGGAACTACTAGATCAGAAATATCAAATTCTACACACACACACACTCATAAATTGGGAAACTGGTCCCATATCCCCAGTCAGACCCACCATACCAAACAAAAAAGGAGCTGCCAACCAAGGTTTGGACTGTGTGGGTATCCCCCTTGTTGTAGACCCGATTTTCGGGGCTTCAACATATTTGGCGCTAGAAGGAGGGCCACGAACTATGAATGGAAAGTAAGTCCAAATCTAAATACCATTCTGAGAGTAAATCAACCTCACCATCTCCCCCGACTTCTCCATTGCATTTAGAATCTTTAAATCCACAGCCAGAAGTCATAGGATCAACAGCCACTGCTACAAACCCTGACATTTCAGAACAATCTACTATTGAACCTCGTGAAGTTGAATCTCTGATTCACAAACTTCAGCGATTTTCTATATCTCCTCAAAGATCTGATAAATCTCAAGGCAGCGTGACTTCGCAATATAACCCTACTCATCCTTTGACCAGATTAAAGAGTGAAAAGTTTGGTGTTCAGCTAACTGAGTTACCTCTACCCACTAGAAAGAGAGTAAGGAAATCACCTAAAGGGTCTGATAGCGACACTCTTTCATCATCATCATCCATCTCAAATTCTTCACTACGAAGTCAACCATCCACTCCTCCACTTCAGATCATTGTCCACCAGTCTACTGGTACTTCTACATCTCCTTCTCAATCATTCGGAGTCATAATATCCTCATCTTCCCAACCTCAGGGATCATCTTCTGCACTTCCCTCCATTAGTGGATCAATGATGGCCCAATCTCCATGGAACAACCCAGGGGCAGTCTTAATGCCTGCGCCCTTGAATCAGTTACCACCCCATCCTGAAAAATGGCTGCCTAAGTTTAATCCTGAAGAAGGCATGCTAGCGGAAGAGCATATTAATAACTTTATGCTATCCATAAATCTTAATGGAGTTACTAACGAAGATGTTGTCATTCAACTTTTTCCTTATACTCTTCAGGGAACAGTCGGATCATGGTACCATCTAGATTTATCACTAGTTGGGACATCTTCCAAGAACAATTCCTCATCAAATTTGGTGATGATAGGTCTACTTTGACGTTAATCAGTGACCTATCAAACCTTAGGGGTGAGTCAAAAGAACCTATCAAAGATTTCAATTCACGTTTCAATAAACTGTTAAACAAAATTCCTACTGCTTCCAAGCCCAGCGAAGAAGTACGAAGTGAATGGTATATCACTGATTTGCCATCAAACATAGCAATCTTCATGGACAGGGCTAACAAGAAAACTTTAGCCAAAAATATGAAAGAAGAAATAGCTGTAGAGAAGCATATTGTAGCCCTTGAAAAGAAAACCGCGATGGAAGAATGGAAATCAAAGAAGGTTACTTTTAAAGAAGATCCCAAGAAAAAACAATCGAAAGATCCATTCAATTTAGAAGGATTGCAAAACAATTTGAAGACCATGTCTAACGAGATGGTTGACATTAAGAAACAAGTGGTAGAAACTTCTTCAAAAAAAGTTGTATAGACCTTTTAAAAGAAACCCTTCGACTGATTCGAAGGCCCCAATGCTATCACGAGCACTGAATCCGAAGAAGAAGAAGAGGGAATCGCTACTGAAGGGCAAACCAATGAAGGAGAAGTTGTAGAGTTACAAGGAATGTGGGATTTCATCCTCCCACAAGAAGAAGATCAAGAAGCATCCCCGGTTAGTACACGAAGTAGAAATCAGCTTGATCCTCCTCAAACTACCCCTAAGCCAAAGAGCGCAAGCTTGGCGACGAAGGATAAATTCACAGCCAAGAAAACAACACCCAAAGAAACTCAAACCAACCTAGTCCAAAGAGATTCATCTACTCCATCTAAAATGCTAATCGTTTCGGATGAAATGGAGTACAATATTATAGAAGATATGAAAAAGACTAGGGCCAGCATCACTCTTTACGAATTGAGTAAGTTAAAACACCAGCAAAAGATACTTTTGAAAGAATTACATGCTGTTCCAGTTGCACCTTTGCCTACCGCTGTAATTTCTCAAGCTTCCCACGATATGGGTAAGCCTCTGACTAATGTCATTAACAAAGTTGATCCAAACGAGATCGTGTTAATTGGAGGAAGATCGAGATCTCATACTCCCCCCTTTCTTCTTACTTATGAAATTTTTAATAAAATTGTGCATAATTGCTTAGTGGATTCGGGAGCTTCATCGAATATTTTACCAAAATCAATATGTACAAAATTGAACGTTCAACCGCAAAAATCTGTTGTGCACATAGTCCAGCTAGATCGATTGCAAGTCAAAGTGATTGGCGAATTAAATCAGGTTACCATAAGGCTGTCATCCAACCCAAAGGTATGTCAAGTTATCGACATTTTAGTTGTTGATATTCCAGAATTTTGTGGCTTAATTCTTAGCAGAGATTGGTCAAAAAAACTTCATGGATACTTTACAACTGACTGGTCGCACATGTGGCTCCCTTACAATGGTAAACCTAATCAAATAAAAGTTGAATGAGAAAGACATAAGAAATACATAGTAACAGAGCTAGAGGGGGAGAATGAACCAGTAGCATATAACAATAGTATTATTGGCAATTACTCAGTAGATTCTTTCCTAGGGAATTTTAATGCTCATACGTCACCTTATTTAGAACATTTTGTTTTATCCCAAGTCGAAATTTTTTCTCAAACAAATAGTTCTAATTGTATTAATTTTTTAGATAGTCCTGTGAATAAATCTTTATTTTGGAAATTATTTTTTTGATTGTTCTAAATCTAACGAAGGAGCAGGAGCAGGATGTGTGCTAGTTAGTCAAGAAGGAGGTAAAGCTATGTTAACTTGCAGACTCAAATTTGATTGCACCAACAATACTGCAGAATATGAGGCTTTAGTCCAAGGGTTGTACAAAGCAATCGGATTAGACATCAAATACCTTCAAGTTTTCGGAGATTCTGAAATTGTAATCAGACAGGTACGTAATACTATACATTGTTTATCAGGTCATTTAAAACATTACCAATCTTTAATTCAAAATCTAACTGAACACTTTATAGCATTTAATATCTCATCAATTCCCAGACTCCAGAATGCAAGTGCAGACCTTTTAGCTAATGTAGCTTCCAAACTTATCCCTTCAGAAGATTTTAGCCCTGATAGATTCTCAGTAGAATTAATCTTCAAACCTTCTATTCCTGATAACATTACAAATTGGAGAATTTTCAACGACGATCCTAACATCGTGAGTTTTCTCACATCTGAAGGATCCTACACCAATCAAATAATTGACGAAGACCAACATGACCGATAATTGCAACAAGATAGCACTAGCAATGCTATACCTAAGTCGCTAGTCAAATTAGAAGACCTTTATGATTTGAAAGATCGGTTTAAAAGATCTACTAATTCGAAACTCCAAAGTTCAACTTTGAACTACGAATTAATAAATCTAGGAACTGATACCAAACCACAAAACATCAATCTAGGCCTTGGCCTAACTCCTGAAGAAAATTTAGCATATATTCATCTTTTGAGACAATACAAAAATGCTTTTTCTTCGAATTATGATGAACTTAAATCGTATGACACTTCCATCATCCAACATACTATCCCATTCATAGACGATGAAAAGCCTATCCAACAGAAGTTGAGAAAAATCCATCCCAATCTAGAAAACCAGATCAAATCTGAACTCAACAAGTTATTGAAAGCCAAAATAATCTTTCCTGTTCGAAATTCCAAATGGGTCTCAAATATGGTTCCCGTTAGAAAAAAAACGGAGATATAAGAATCTGTATTGACTTTTGAAATCTTAATAAAGCCTGCCAAAAGGATAATTTTCCTTTGCCTCCTATGGAACAAATATTACAGGCATTCGTTGGGTCAGAATTAATGTCCTTTTTGGATGGATTTTGAGGATACAATCAAGTGTTGGTACATCCTAATGATCAATTAAAAACCACATTTAGAACCAAATGGGGCACCTACGCATATCAAAATATGCCCTTTGATCTAATCAATGCTGGCACCACATTTCAGAGAGCCATGGACATTGCATTCAAAGGTTTAGTTAATAAATTTGTGGTAATCTATTTGGATGATATAACTGTCTATTCCAAGAAATGAAGCAACAATCTTAGAGATTTAAAACAAATCTTCCAACGTTGTTTGAAGTATGGAATTTCACTTAAGCCGAAAAAGTCCCTTTTCGCATTAACTGAAGGAAAACTTCTAGGATTCATAGTGTCAAAATCTGGAATTCACATTGATCCTGACAGAATCAAGGAAATTTCTGAAATACACCTACCTCACAATAAAAAAACCATGCAATCTTTCCTTGGTCAGATAAACTTTTTAAAGAGATTTGTTCCAGATTTTTCAAGGATCGTGTCTCCTTTACAAGCAATGATAAAGAAGAACTCAAACTTCAAATGGGGCCAAGACGAATATGAGGAATTCAATCTGATTAAGCAAGTAATTATGAACGCTCCATCTTTAGCAACTCCAAATTTTTCAGAGCCTTTTATTTTATATACATTTGCCTCTGACAGATCATATGTTGCGATACTCACTCAAGCCAATCAAGAAAAAGCAGAAGCTCCGATCACTTTCTTCAGTTCAACTTTACAGGGGGATGAATTAAATTATTTAGATGTGGAGAAACAAGCTTATGCTGTTTTCAAAGCAATCAAATATTTCAGACCCTTTCTACTCAAAACCCATACAAAAATCATTGTACCATTTCCAGTGGTAAGGAATCTTTTAGTGCAAAAAGATGTGGGTAAGAAAAGAGCCAATTGGGTTACTGCCTTACAGGAATATGATGTAGAAATCAAACTAGCAAGTATTGTAAAAGGTCAAGGCTTTTGCAAAATGCTAGCTGGAGCATCGCTTATATCTGAAATTCCATCTGCAGACATACAAATGTATGAGGTAAGCGTAAACGATAATGAGTCATTATATTCTGATATCATTTATTATCTAAAGAATGGATATGATCCTTCACACCTTGATCATACCAAGAAAAGAGCTCTAAGGTTGAAAGCCAAACAATATCAGCTCCTGAACGATGTTCTTTTTAGAATAAATTATGATTTTGTTCTCCTTAGATGTCTTCAGGAATCTGAAGCTAAAAAAGTTTTGCAGGAACTCCACGATGGGCCAGCAAGCGGACACTATGCTGGAGATGCTACTGCACATAAAATCTTACGCGCATGCTATTACTAGCCCACATTATTCAAAGACTCGCACAACTACGTGAGGAAGTGTCAAGTCTGCCAAACCGTTGCTGGAAGACAAAAGAAACCATCCTTACCACTACAACCAATCAACATTGAACAACCTTTTGATCAGTGGGGATTGGACATAGTAGGTGAGATCGTTCCTCACTCTTCTAAACAACACAGATATATCCTTACAAAAACAGATTAATTTACTAAATGGGTAGAAGAAGTTCCTCTCAAGACGGCTAATGCTGAAAATATCATTGAGTTCATAGATCAATTTATAATCACCAGGTTTGGGTTGCCTTCCGCTTTAATGTTTGACAATGCATCATACTTTTATGGAAACACAATGACTGAATTTGCACTTAAAAGAGGTTTCAAACTTAAATATTCTGCCAATCACTACCCACAGGGGAATGGGCTAGTTGAATCTACAAATGAAAACCTAATCAGGATTATCAAACGAACAGTTGACCAAAATCACAAAAATTTGCATAAGTCTTTAATATATGCTTTATGGGTAGGTCGAATAACGCAAAAAGCCTCCATTGACACTTCTCCATTCAATTTAGTTTATGGAAAAGAAGTGGTTCTTCCTACTCATTTAGCAATTTCTTCTCTGTCTTTAGTTCAATATATTGATGAAGTACCAACTTCCTCCTTATAGCTAAGGCAAATGGAAATAATTAAGCTAGAAGAACAACGAGAACAGGCCAAAAGCACTCATGCTCACCACCAAGAATTAGTGGAATCCTCTTTTGATTCGAATATGATGACCAAAAAAGATTTTCAGGGAGGAGATCTAGTTTTAAAATGGGACAAGGGCCATGAGGAAAAAGGAAAAAATACAAAATTTCAATGAATGTGGCTTGGCCCTTTCCAAATCATAGAAGTCATAGGTCCGTCTACTTTTATGTTGCAGGATTTAACAGGAAAGATAGATTCTTTGCCTGTTAACGGACAGATCCTCAAGAAATATTTTCCTTAGAAGATCATTCTTCTATTTTGTAAATTAGATTTTTATTTTCATAATAAAACCAATTGTGAATGGTTACATTAGGGATTTACGAAAAAGACACCAATTCTCTTTTAGATTTTGTTTTTCGCTTGTATAAATAGAAAATCTTTTAGAAAATTGATCTTTATTATTGAAAGATACAGTTAAAGACTTTAGCCTAGAAATGATACTAGTTTCAACTATAAAAAATTTGATGAAAATGACCTTTAGTGAAAAATTGTTTTATATCAGTGCAATGAAAGGTATCAATAACAAAACAAAGATTCTCTATAAAGCAGCTCTGTTCAAAAAACTCTAATATTGTCGTCCAGAGCTATCTTAAGGAAACAATGAATTCCTCCCTACTTAGGAAATTACAACTTTCAGAGAAACAATCCAAGGATGCACTTTATCTTAAAGAGTGAGGGGTCTCATCATGAGGCAACTTATCATAATCACAGATATTATAACTTGCTGACTTTGCCAATACTGCATACCACAACAGGGCAATGACTCAAGATTGTTGCAATCAAAAGGCAAGGGCTCTCATCACGAGCCAGCTTGTTCAACAAAGTTATAAATCAAGTGAATGACTGTGTCATAAATTGGCTATCAAACCAAGACATTGTTCTTTAAGGGTAAAAATAAAATGAAAGCAATAAGTGTAAATATGGATTCCTCTTTGGAAATTGCATACTTCTCTATGTAGGATACAGGATCATTGCTAGGTAACAGGTAACCCTATCGAGGCTATGAATGCCTGCTGGCAACAGAGGCTCTACCTACAACAAATGAGCATATTTAAAATTGATTTACAGGGAAGGCTTTGTTTTATCTTTATAAACCAAGTAATGACTGATGTAGATACAAGGACTAGCTTGAGGAAGTAAACAATCAAAGTTGAAAATAGAAGAGACAAAATATCATTGACAGGTTAAGGCATAATGTACTTTATCTTTCTACAATAAAGTTTAACTTTCTGGAAATTTTTCTGTTTTGGAAGTTTAGAAAATTCAAAAGACAGAGATAACTGGTTCTTCCAAGTGAATCGCCAATTGTTGCGGCCACCAACAACTCCCCTTCTTATTTAGTGTTATTACTAATACTAAATAACTGGGGACCCTTAGTTAAAAAATTTAAAAATTTAATTAGTGCTTGTATTTCCTTTTTAATAAAACTTACCATCATAAACTTAGGAAGATACCTTTGAAAAATCTAAAAAGCTTTATTCATGATGAGGAAAGATAAAATCACTCCTTAACAAATATCGCATCGCGGAAAGGATAACAGGATGACTTGTTGTAATCCAAACTCTAAGATTGCGAGATTGTGATGCGAGGTTACATATTAAAAATCATATATATCATTGCATGTCTTAAAATGCACTTACGCTGAAAAATTGCAGAAAACGCCGATATGCGATGACGCATATCGCAAAATTGCACCTCGCAAGAAATACATTAACATGAAATGGGTACATACTATGATTATGCAATATTGCGACCATGCGATATTGTGATACCGCAATATTGCGATAAAGCGGCAAAACAATCTTACAAAAGAATAAAATTGCGATATTGCGATAATGCAATGTAGTGATTTGCGATATTGCAAAGTAAATCGCAAAATCCCTCCGTCTTAAAATCTTTTGGCTCACTATTCGAGAAAACCTTTTTCATAAAACGAGACCTGGTTATGCGCTTTAATGCTAATCAATGAGTTAGTTGTCAGTGGTTAATGAAATATGGTTTTTTGTTTATCAAGAAGCCAATTCATGTAAGGTGATATACTTTTACATGGTTTTGGCATTTAAAGCTTTCCCGTCACTGTTCCTTATCATTACTCTCACCTTGCTTGTAAACTGCAGGAACGAGGAACAAAGAACTATACAAAGCAGTATACAAGATATTATGGGGAAGAAAAGGAAGGCTCCGATGTCTGAAGATAAAGAAATGGCACCCTTGTACACAGAAACCGTATGCAACAGAGACGTGGGTATTTCCATTTGGGAAGGCATGTATAATCTACTTGAGGAAGAGAATCCTAAGGTAATGGAGTTTACGGCTACTGCAGGTTCACAGGGTTCTTCTGAGGCATCAGTTGCAAATTTAGCTTGTTCATTCCTACATCGGATAGCAGCGAGACCCAAAATTCCCCCCTACACAGATATGGTGAAATGGGTACTAGACAACACTGACATCAAAAATAGACAGTTTAGGACTCAGGGTCAAGAACTTAAGGAATCATTATTTTCACAAAATTTGAGCTTTACAGCCACTAAAAGAAAACACGCAAGAGGTGAAAATCACACCAAGGAAGCCCGGATCAAGAAACAGATGCAGTTTCTGATGCGCGATTAGTGCCAGTGCTAGCGTTGGGTAAACCTTCTCGAAATGGAAAGCTTCTAATTGCTCAGCTACCTGTAAGCCCCAGAAATTCGGAAAAAGCATGTTAAAGATAAAAAGTAAAACTTGAATCCGAAAATCAGCGGTAATGGTCAAAAATATCCTCAAAGTATTTAGTGAAACCACACAGCTAGTGTATGACTCTCAAAAGCATCATCAATTCTGCCGAAAAGATGGCACCAACTCTTGCTGATTCCGTTTTCACAGGGCAATTAAAGGTTGAAGCTGGCCAACCGACTCTTTTCAAGCAAATGCTGAATGCTTGTGATTTTAAGGAGCAGATACAGAAATAGTTAGATGTTATATTTAATTTTAGAAATAGTTTTGCTTTATTTTTGCCTAGAGAAAGGACGATCATTTAAGCCGTATCCTATATTTTTTGTAAATAAGCTATTTTTAGATGTAGTTAGTAGTATTTAAACCCTTCTCATGCATTTAGAGAAGGGTTCAGAAATTTATCAAAAACTTGTCCTCAGAACATGCACTTTTGCACCATCCGAGGAGGTTTTGATGAATGAATGGAACAGGATTTATTTATTTTTGCATTTGATATCTGCTACTGATGTTGCACTTTTGTACTCTTAGTGGATATTGGATTAAGAAGAGATAAATCATTATCACTTGAAGCTCATGAGTAGAACTAGTTATAAATGGTACTTCTATCTCTTAACTGTTTCTATCTTTTGTGTTAAAGTGATATTCAAGTTCAGTTATTTATATATTAATGCATGAATGCCTAAGTTATCATTTGGCACTTTTCTACGGTGATAACTATTTGTTTATGCTTAATGTATGAGTAGCTTACTGTGCGATATGTTTTTCACAATTGTTTCGTCTAACTTTTTATGTGAATTGGTTTATCTATATTGAATTCTTTTCTTATAACAGTTGAATGATCTTTATTACTGATTGTTATTTGAAATCATTTTAGATCGCATAGAAGAAAGATTACATCCCGGGTTAGTATAGACTTAGATAGTTATATTTTCTTAGAATACAATTTCATGTCATTAAATTAGAATTAGAATTAGAGCATCTTAATTAGGAATTGTTAGATCAGAAATATCAATTTCTACACACACACACTCATAAATTGGGAAACTAGTCCCATATCCCCAGTCGGACCCACCATAATAAATGGATAAGGAGCTACCAACCAAAGTATGGACTGGGTGGGTATCCCCCTTGTTGTAGACCCAATTTTCGGGGCTTCAACAGGTTCTAACTTCTAGGAAGCCTTGACTAACCTGGGAAAAGTTTTAAGCAAGTGCATTGAAATGAACCTGTCCCTCAGTCTTGAAAAATGTGAATTCTTGATGACTGAAGGGATTGTGTTAGATCATACAATTTCTTAGCAAGGATTACAGGTGGATCCTAACAAAATCGCCATCATCCAAAGGGTTCCACCTCCTCAATAGGTAAGAGATGTTCAGAGTTTCCTAGGCTTAGCAAGCTATTATAGAAGATTCATTAAGGACTTCAGTAAGGTAGCCTCTCCATTGTTTTGTATTTTTGGGAAAGATGTTGAGTTCATATGGACTGACAACTGTCAAGAGGCTCTGGATACCTTGAAAAGTAAACTAGTGACTGCCCCAATCTTGAGAGGTCCAAACTGGGCCCTACCTTTCCACATTCATATAGATGCCTCGAACAAAGCAATAGGAGAAGCCCTAGGGCAAGTTGATGAGAAGCTGCCACATGCCATATATTTCGTAAGTAAAAACTTGTCCAAGGTAGAATTAAACTACACTGTAACCGAAAAAGAGCTCCTAGCTATAGTCCATTCCCTAAATAAGTTCAGACACTACATCACCGACTATCAAACATTCGTACGCACTGATCATGATGCAATTAGGTATTTGATGAAAAAACCAGATGTAAATGCTTGTATTATTAGATGGTTACTTTTATTGTAGCAATTTGATCTGACCATTATTGATAAGATGGGTATGGAAAATGTTGTTGCTGTTCTGTCTAGACTAGATCTGCCTACAGGTAAAGAAGGAATGATAGATGATCAAATGTCGGATGAACACCTATTTTCTATCTTAGTACTCTCTCCATGGTTTGCTGATATAGTGAATTACTTGGTTTCAACATAGTTTTCGCCACACCTATCCTTAAAAGAGAAAAGCAAGATCGTGAGGAAAAGTGCTCCATTCACCTGAATTGGGGGCAATCTCTTCAAACTTGGCCCAGATCACATTTTGAGGCGATGTGTCAGGGAGGAGGAAGTTTTTGACATTCTCCTAACTTGTCATGATGGGCCCTGGGGGGACCATTTTGCAGCAAAAAGGATTGCCTTCAAAATTCTGCAAGCAGGTTACTATTGGCCCACTCTTCATCAAGATGTCAGGAGGTATATCAACTAGTGTGACCGATGTCAAAGGACGGGGAAACCTACTCCAAAGGATGAGATGCCCCTGCAACCTCAAGTGACTTTTGAGCCATTTGAGAAGTGGGGCATGGACTTTGTGGGTCCTATCAACCCTATTTCAAAATAGAAATCTTACATCATTGTGTGCACTAATTATCTGCCAAAATAGGCAGAAACAAAGGTGATCAAGGTAGCAACAGAAGAAAAAGTAGCTAAGTTTTTGAGGGAGAATATATTATACAAGTTTGGATATCTAAGAGAATTAGTCACAGATCAAGGGAGTCAATTTACCTCCAATCTGATTGAAGAACTGCTCACACACCACAAATTAAGCACAGAACTTCCACCCCTTATCATCCGTAAGAAAATGGAGAGGTCGAAGTCACTAACAGAGCTTTGGAAGGAATTTTGACCAAGGTAGTGAGAAACAACAAGAAGGATTGGGCAAAATGATTGGTTGAAGCCACCCAAGGCATATAACACCACTTGGAAAACCACCATGGGGTTCACACCCTATGAGCTAGTCTATGGGAAGAAGTCTTTGCTGTCAATAGAATTTGAATATAACACCTTAAGGATGGCAGCTCAACTGGACCTAAATCTTAGTCGTGCACAAAAGGACAGGTTACTTCAGCTAAATGGATTGAATGAATAGAGATTGCAGGCCCTCCTCGACTTAGAGGTAGTCCAACTCCAAAGGAAAATATGGCATGACAGACACCTCAAAGAAAAACAATTCCAGGAAGGAGATTGGGTGCTGCTATATGATTCAAGATATAAAGATTTCAAGGGCAAACTGAGGACAAGATGGTTGGGACCATACATAGTAGAAAAATGCAATGATAATGGTTCAGTTCTAATCCGGACCATCGATGAAGAAGCCATGCCCATGCTTGTCAATGGGCATAGATTGAATATCTAAAGGAAGCCACTCTCCAAGCAAGAATTCATTGAAAATCTGACTAAAACAGTGTTGGTAGTGGAGCAGGTATCTACCTCTGCTCCACCCACACCCTAGACACAAAAAAAAAAAAAGATCCCTGGGCGAAAACCTCCTAGAGGTGCCCAGGGCAAGAAGTGATGGTTAAAACCTCCTAGAGGCGCCCCAACTATCTCAAAAAAGAAGAAGAAAAGAACATAAAGAAAAAAAGAAAAAACAAAAAAACTAACTTCTTTCGAATGCATTGCAGATTGCAGGAGGGTCACAGAAGGAAAAAGGACATGGTCAAGCTAAATACACCCTTGATAGTTCATTTCTCCATCACCATTTTCCTTTCCCGGGCCCTGGTCTCACTTGTTTGGGAAATTTAGCATCCTACAGGAAGATCTGTACATTCTACAGGAAGCTCCTGTAGAAACTACAGAGAGCTTGAAATCAAGTTCAGAAAAGAGACAGAGGCCTAAAAATTTGTCTAGAAGACTTGTGGACCTACCTGCCACCATTCATCCTCCTAACTCTCCATTCCATCCTTGCACCACTATATTTCCACTCGCTTCTTTCTTTCCTGCACGGAAAACGCACAAATTCTGCCTTTTTTGTTTAAAAAAAGAAAAAGAAAATGATGAATAAAACTGTAGTGTTCTTAACTTTTTTCTTACATGATGCATTCCAGCCACTTTTCCTTTCCTTCAGAACCTTCCTCAGCTGTCTCTTCAGTCCCTGGTCAAGCATCAGCCATAAATTTCAGAGGGAGAAGCAGCTACAGGAAATCCAGCAGGATTCTTGTAACAGTTGATCCCTTTAAAAAACAAACTCCATAGGTAGGGTCAGTGCAGCCAAGATGTATGCAATGTGACAGGAGCGGTTCTTGATCAAATCTCATCAATATAAGGTAGCCGAATCATCACTTTAGAAGCCATGAGTGCCAACACCAGCAACAATCAAAGAACAAAGTGCCAAAGTCTAAGCATGCAGAGCACGATAGCAACTAACAGGTAAGTGGCTAAACCCGTTCCTCTATTGCATGAATATTATTTAGAAACTGCATGAACCATTGAGATGGTTACGAATAAATATAATCGGTGGCTAGCTAATTGGTCATCATCATCTAGTTCAAACTAGCCTCATCCAATTCAAACAGCATTGAGAAGGTGCAATCAGCACCTGTGGCCTGTCAACTCGAGAAGAAAAACTCAAAACAGGTAGTGGTGGCAACGTATAATGGAAATGATGGAAGTGATTGTAGGCAGGCAACCTAAATTATCATAATGGCATTGGAGTAGGAACCAATGGTCTGGATGGGGATAACATACCCTTCTTGCCACCTCACCTCGGCACCGCAGAACACACCATAAGCTTAAGTACGTTGTAGTAGAAGCCTCCACCACCTTTGTTTTCATTTGCATCAATGAGTTCTCGGTTGCGACAACTTACCTACCACCTTCAGAGCCTCAAAACAATCACTCTCTATCAGTTTTCAAAACCCTTTTGCTTATCGGGCTCTACAGGAGTATTATCGCACTCTACAGGGGCGGAAACACAGTTTACAAGAGCCTTTCTATAGGAAGGCCAGAGAGCAGCTCTGTAGAGGGAAAATTCAAAATTTTTTCCAAATTCGAGCTCAAAAGAAGGTAGGCTCAGAAAACCCGCTCTGCATGTTATATATCTATAAAAGGTGGTGGGATTTGAAATGAAGTACTGAGTTGAAAAAGAAAGGGAAAGCGAGAACAAGAAGTCTACCTGTGTTTTGAAATATATATAAAGTCTCTTCGTTTTTACTCTTTGCACTAAAATTCTATCTCTTTCTCATCCGTGATATTTTGTTGTGTAAAGAAGGGATGCAACCATAGGAAATTGAGCCTATGAAATAGTGAATTTGCATTGGGTGGTCTGTTTATTGTGTGAAAGAAAAAAATTGTCTTGCTCTCTGTGTTGTTTTTCTAAGAAAAACTATTGATTTCCTCCAATAGCCTGAGAAGTAAAGTAAGGTTGAGAATAAAGTTTGAAGGGTAGGAAAATTAACATTTATTTTTTTTCAAAGGAAGAAACACGAAAAACTCTCTCTGGTTCCAAAAAAGAAACCTCAACTGTTCCTCTGTTTTCGAGTTTGGAAATTTGTTGCCTTCCTCCTCACTTGAGAATTTCCAGAAATCATTAAAATCATGCCAAGGGGTTTTATGAGAAAGAATCCTCTGAACTCCACCAAATTTCATGAACACCTAGAAGTGGTAGCTCTCTTTACCAAGGAAAATTGGATGTCTTTTTTTGAGAAATTTCATGGGTATGATGAGGAAATTACAGAGGAATTTTTAATGTCTTTAAGACCCCATTCAAAGGCCCATGCTACAGTCAGTTTCAGGGTTCTAACCATAGAGCTTACATCAAAATTCATCAAGAGAATTACATGTCTTCTACTTGAGCTCCCCTGGAGCAAAGAAGAAAAACCACTAGGACAGGTTGCTAAAAAGACCTTTTCCAGCCTGATGAACATCCTGTAGAGGATAAGAATGGGATCAGAAGGACAAGTATACCTTATCCATGGGGTGAGGTCAGCTACCAGATCATGAAATATATTTCCTGTGGAGGAAGATACATCATAGTCTATGGCTATCATTTCAGATTACTGCATGAACTAAGATATGGAATGGACCTACCTGCATCTAGAAAACTCAATCTACCATATTTTCTCCTCTAGTATTTGATAGAGTGTGGCACCAAATTGAATGCAAGGGTTCCAGACCAATTGGTCCACCATGGGCTCATTAAATTTTTGATAGAGGATGCCTTCCACACATACACAATCCCTATAGCCTAGGAAATTTTCAGGAACATGACTAGATAAGATGACATAAAAACTATCATTGATGACCTTTGTCCATCTGGCAGTGAAGAGAAGCAAAAAGAGGAACTTGAGAAGGAAATCCACGAGGAAGCAAAAAATATTCAATCAGAAGAAGGAAAAGAAGAAAAATAGAGAGAAGAGGAGAAACATGACACAACCACAGCTGAATCTAAAGCAAAGGAGAAAACAACATCAAAAGCAAAGAAAAGGAAGAGGGCAAGAATTGAAAAGAAGAAGCCCAAGACAGCTCAGAAAAAGACTACCACAGAAAAGGCAGAAACTCAACAAGAAGAAGAGAAAACAACACTAGAGACAGTAGAAACAAAATCAGAAACAACAGACATAGGCAAAACTGTAGAAGATGAAGAAGAAAAACAACAAGAAGAAGTGTCTCCTAAGACACTATCAAGAGAAGCAACAGCTATTCTTGCTACACTTAGCACTCCAGCTAAGAAAAAAGGGAAAAGAAAAAGACAGACATCTATGTATTTCAAAGCTCAGAGGAGCACCAGAATCAAGGTGGGCAAGCCCCAGCCACCTTTGAAAGAACCCATTATCATTGAGGATGCACCTATTGTAACAAACGAGGAATCTCCCTCCAACATCTCCATCACTTACGAGAGAGGGAGTCCTAAGACCTCCATCTAGAAGGAAAGAATCAAATTAATGGAATTTAAAGCAGTCCTATAAGAGGCACAAACCTTTCTACAAGAGACATTGGCTAAGCTCAAAGAAACTGAAAAACTTGAAAAGAAGGCAGAAGCACAGTCCCAAGAGGAAGGTAAGGAAAAAGAGATACCAAAGCTTGGACTTAGCCTAACTTAGGCTCCTACTACAACCTTCTGGAAGGTGGGAAGATCATCCCACAAAAATTTGCAGTGCCTCTTTTCTTCGAGCTGGAAAAGGAAAGAGTCAGGACGCACACCTGTATGCAGATTGCAAAATCCAAAGGGGTCGAAGACATAGGGCACATGGAAGACAAGTTGAGAGAGATGAGAAGAGAATTGAGCATGGTAAGGCATACATAGAGCATCAGAAGAGCTCAATTGCAGGAAGAAAATGAATTTTCGAAAAAGCAGCTACAAGAAAGGGGGCCTCAAGGAGGAAATGAGTTGTCAATCTTGAGAGGATAGCAACAGAAAGAGGGACCCCGAGTAGATAGTGAGGCAACAGAGAGACAACAAAAAGAAAAAACACCCCAGAACAATAGTGAGACCGTGATGAAATGACAACAAGAAAAGGAATCCCACGTAGAAACTAAAGTGTTGATTTTTGGAAAGGCAGCTACAGGAAAAGGAAGCCTAGTTAGCCTACATGGCCAGCTGGATAATGGAGGCATTACAGTGTAGGCAGCCAGCCAGCCAAATCCTATGCATTATACCTCAAAGATCAGTGGCTCCAATTCCAGATTAAGATACTAGCCTAGAGGGGCACAATCCCATTTCAAGATTATGGCCAATTTATGCATTTATGTGATCACAGTTCAGCTGAGGATAGAGCAGAGCTAGCAAAATTCTACCTACACAACATGGCACTTATTGACATGAATTTATGGGATCCAAATGTTGTATTGGGAGATTTTCAGTTAATGGCTATGGCTTCTTGGATGATCCATGAAGAGAAGATAGCAGTGGAAATTCAAAAAATGATGGCGAAAGAACTGAGTAAGCCCTTGATGATTAGAGCAGAACTAGCAGAACCCTTGGCTCTCGTCTATGCCTACCAACACGTTGCAGCTAATCCACACATTATCCCTGACTTTGTTGACAAGCAAGCATAGGGTATTTCTCATTTCGAGGATATGGAGAGATTGTTTGTCAATGATTGTATTCGTGCTTACATCAGAATGTGGAATACCTTGCCACACAGCCTAAGGATTAGAGAGTATCACTCCCCAAACAGGATGAGGGAAGTTGTTATCACTCAGATTTTCCTTGAAGTTGTTAGAAGAAGGAAAGGGGTCTGAGGTAACTACAAACCAACTTTTAAGTACAGAATCTAGCCAATCTGTACTCAGAGAGGGCTCTCTCTTTAAGATTTAGCTTTATTTGGTGAGATATTAGGCTAATTATGAAAGCTTGGAGTGTTTTGATTTTATTTGGTGGTGGAATTTTAGGAGAAGATAGATAGAACAGAGTATTTCAGGCCATTGGGCTATGGAGTCAACTAAGGATGGATTAACTGGATCAGGTCGATTCAACAAAGGAGGGCTTCACAGGGCAAGATAGCTAAACAAGGG
The DNA here is from genome assembly GCA_000404065.3 of Pinus taeda. Classification (NCBI taxonomy): domain Eukaryota; kingdom Viridiplantae; phylum Streptophyta; class Pinopsida; order Pinales; family Pinaceae; genus Pinus; species Pinus taeda. The sequence goes on along the minus strand of APFE030060804.1, from coordinate 175,942 downwards.
ACAAATGGTAACCTGAAAAAGGTGAAATGGTCTTAAAAGGAAAGAAGCGCAGTTAAGAATCTTTCAACAAATTTTAAGAGGAGGGAAATTGGGTGATTACTAATAAAAAGAAATTAAGAATTTCTTATTAAATGACCATAATGATAAACTAAGAATCAAGGAGTAGTTAAGAATTCCCTGCCTATGATAGTTTAAAATAAAACATTTAGAATATAAACGATTTTAAAGACGGAATGTAGTAAAGCACTTTATGAAATATACTTTTTCGTTTATTATTTAGAGATGAAACACATGTGAAATATTAAACCAAAAAATAGTAACATATAAGATATAGAATACTTATTTGTCGAACGTTTGACATATGAATCCTGTAAAAGTCCTTTGCTTTACTTCTTCATCCAGCCAACCATACATAGTTGTTCAATAGCACTTTTATTCCAAAATAATGAGTCTACAGAAATGTCTAAGAATCCACCCTAAGTACTTCAAATGAGGAAGTACTTATACAAAAATTTACAGTAAAATATCTTCTAAAGGAGAGAGATATATTCTAGGAAAACTAACTATATTTTATGCGAAAGTAGAGACAGATGGTCTTGAAGATAGAAACTGAAAGTGAACTACTGGCTTGTTGTCCCTATTTTTGTTGAATGACCTAAAGGCAGGTCCTATGATTGGGCATCTTGCTGTCTTGCTCGTAATTCTGTGCTCGTTGATTGCTTTTGGATTTTTACTGATACTCTTTAACCTATTCTGATACTCTTTACCTCCTTCATCTTCATTCAACTTATTTTACCAAAATTGAATATGGTAAATACTTCAATTTTACCTTTTACCAAGGTAAATTATAAAATGTCTGTCATGTCTGTCCACCAATCATCTCTTGGTATTTTGGTCCTTTGTAGCTTCCTGAAGATTTCATCAACCTTTGTGCATTTTACAAAATTGGGCTATATAGGAAACAAATATTTTAATTCATGCTCAACATAAAAGAGGTTCTCTAGACGGTCATAGAGAACTCTTCCTGTAAGTAGTGCCTTGGGTGTAGATGAAATAGCTTGGTTATTTACATACTGACTCAATTTATCAACATAATATTCATGCCACATTAACTTATCATTAATTACTAAAGGACTGGGAAGTCCTTTACTCTGTAATATGCAAATATTTTCCATAAATTCATCTATATCTTTCTGCATATTCTGGCATTTTCTTTCTAGGTTTTGTGTTAAAGCACTTTTGGTTAAGACTTTCTTGATTTCTATAATGGTCCCAGTTCTATCCTCAATATTCATCTATTCCAATTGAGGCTTATTTCTACTGTTCAGAAAGTTTATTAGCCTGATAGCTTCCTCAGGTTTCCCTCCTAGCTCTTCCTTGGTTTTGGCAATCTCTTGAAGAGCAACCTTGACTAGGTCAATCTGTTAAAAAATGATCTGTATTAATGACCAAATATCATTTATTGATTGAGTGATGTTGGTTCATAGAATTTTTCTGATATCTATTAAAGGCCTTTCAAATGTGAGATCTTTTTCCAATGTTTTTACTTGTTGAGCCAAGCCTTTGTTCTTCCTCACTTATTCAGAAAAATTAATCTTTGATACATCATACTTCTGGTGTGAGGTGACAAACTTTTCCTTTACCTTTTGGAGTTCAGAAACTTGGAGTTGAATTTCCTCCATGGACTTGATTAATTCTTTAGTGCTTTGACCTAAAATTCCCACTTGTGATATACCTGTGCTTGTACCTGTAATAGTTTCTATTGTGGCCAAATGGACATTTGGTACAAGATTTGTGGCCAATGTTGAAGGAACTGCCATGGAGACTACTGGTACTACATTTTGAGGCTGAGAGGTCGACTCACTCTGCCTGTTTTGTAGTGTTTTCTCTAGTTCCTGCTCTGTCTCCCTTAATTGCTCATTTAGCTTGAGGACTAAGTCCATGAGCTCTTCTTCATTCTTCTTTTCTTTAATCACTTCTGTAGTCTGTGGATGCATCAGTGGTGGCAGTTTTAACTGTTTTCTCAAGGCAACTATGTCTTCATTCTTTTTCTTTCTCAAGGCCTCTGCAGCTTTGACATCCTTTGGGTTATGACCCAATCTAATAATCAAATCCTCCAATGACTTGACTCTATTATCTTTTGATTGTGAGGAGGCTCTTTCTAACTGTAACTAAGCAGTGGTATTATTCAGTGAATTTTCCAATCTGTGTGCCATCATGGCCTTGCTTGTCAATGTTGAATATACCATTTCTCCCGTCTGCTTATATAATTCTATTTGATCTATGGGGTGAATGTCCTTGGCCAAGACCTCAAAATCAGTTTTGAAGTAGTCTGCAAGTGTTTGCGGATGTTGTGATTTAGACTTTAAAATGCTATTTGTGTTTTGTCTTCCTTGATGCCATAAGATGACATCAACCTAGTTTGATTGGTAGGAGCCATCTTCAAATATTGAGTGTAATCTTGGGCCTTTATCTGTTCATTTTTGGCCTTTATTTCCTTGAATTTTTCTTTAATGTTTAAGGTCTTCTTGGGTGAAGACATGAATGATGAAATTTCAGTACTTTTTTATCTTTCCAGCTCCTGTCTTTGTGAGCTAGAAGGTGTCCCTCCTACTGGGAAAGTATGTAGACTGTTTCCACCTTCTTTTCTCAAAATCCCTGTTGTTTCTTCAACAAATTCTACTTTTGAATGTGGATTTAGCCTGTGCCTCTTAGCACCAGGCTGGTCTGAAGGACCACTGGCAGGGATAGCTACTTCCCTATCTCTCTTTAAGCATTTTTCCTCATTCAGAGGAGTCTGTAAAACTAGGGGATCTCCCATGTTAATCTTAGTTGGATGAGACTGTGGTGGGGCCTGTTCTTCTGAAATTTCAGGTTGCTTTGACATGTTTGATTGCCCTGCTGCTGAAGTATTGGTTCCTTGTTCTTTTGTCATGATGATCCTGCAAATGGTGCACTAGTTTCCCGTGAGTGTCTTTGAGAAGTATCGGTTGCAGAGGCACTAGTTCCTGGTTTTGGCTTCTGAGAAGTCCCAACTAGTACCTGTTCAATAGCGTGTAGGTCAAGTGTCTTTTCTAGGTCTTTCATTACATTTTCTACATTGATCTGATCACTATCCATCTTTACAATAGTTCCTTCTCTCCATTCATCCATATTAGCATATTACTCAATTTTTGGGATTCTGTAATGAAAATATGGTGATAGTCTATTTTTCATTCTCCTATCACAAATGAAACTGTGTGGGTCATATTTCCAACCAAACTTTTACTTAATTTCAGGGGTTCTAGGATTTCTTCTGCTGCTTTGCTTGCTTCTCTATTGTTGCAAATAAATAGGCCTAGGTGATGATTGATTCTCAACTGTGCTTTCTTCTTGGCCTTGGTAAAGTGGATCTAATATGAGTTTATCATTTGTCTATAATATTCCAATGCAAACAACTTCATTAGAACATATGTTCGTAGCTTGAATGGAGGAAGCTCACAACCATATATCCTGATCTTTGTGTGATTCTGGTACAAGTACCAATCACCTACCTTGTACTGTTTGGATAGCTGAAGGATTCTTCTGATTTCATTACTAATCCTAGGAGGAGGATTTCCTGTTAGCATAGTAGTCACTGGGGGGGACAAACTGGTCAATGAATTCATTATATGAATAAGGACAAGCAAAAGAATGGTGGAAGATAGAAGTCCAAAAAATGATTAATCTTGGGTTACCTTTTGTATCAAGTTTATTGACATAAAATGGGAACTTGTCAAACTGATAGTAGAGGATAAGGTGATAGATAAATGTGGAATACTTGAACACTTTTTCATTTTCTAGCCTCGTGAAGTGGTCATGGATTTTCTTAGTAATAAATGCAGCATAATTGTACTTGACAACAGGGGCTGACCGAGGGTAAAGATGGACATAAAAACTAGGGTCAATTCATCTACATATTCATTGGTATTAAATCCCATGACTACAACTATCATATCAACTATAAGTTTGCCTATTTCTATAGGGAGGGGGGTTTTGGGGTTGATGTTGCTTATTTATAAAGTTTGGCAAAGGTGATCGAGTTCATAGAGGGAAAATTTGGTTGATTTCTCTAGAAAATCTCCAAGGGAAATGGGGGTGAGGGTTTGACTGGGCTGAAACTGGAGCATCTCGTTAATTGAGTCTGCAGTAATTGTGAATAGGATAGCTTTATTTGGGGATATTACTGCTCTGATATTGAGATCATAATTGGCATGACACTGATGGATAATGTCAGGGAAAATGTGCACAGAGGGGGAAAAATACACTAGGAGGTTTGATTCCCAAAGTCCTATGGTATCATAGCCATTTAGGTAATTGTCTCGGCATTGGCAAAAAACTTTCAGATTGTCTTTATCAGTATTCAACTCTTTTATTTGAAAATCTTTATATGCTAAAGGCAGATAATCTAAGTCATGGTGAGGGGTGGTGATAGGTGCAATATTTAGGGCAACAGGGATTTCCATTATGGTTCTTGTGGATTCAGATAGGAAACTAGGATTTTTATGAGAAATTGGTAAAACAGAGGGTTTGGGGAACCTGAATTTCAAGTGCAGCAACTTAATTATGGTAAAATTTGGGGTTTTCTTCAATTAATTGCGAAGAAAGCAAGTATTCACAGGTTTTCTTAACGGGAATTGGTAAATTCCTACTTTTACGGACAGGCAATGTAATGTAGGTACACTGGGCATGAATGGTGGCTTTGAGTGACGTCCAGTACAAGTTTTGAAGGTGTTTGGCAGTTGGGTGCATGAGCTGGTTAACTTCGACATTCAATTTGCATGGATGTATGCATTTGTAAAATAGGATGACAAACTGATTACTTGTGTTTTTTATACAAAGTAAAAAATTTGGCGGGTTTTGAGATTTGGGCAGGTGGCGTCAGTGGGCAAATGATTTGATGTTTTGTCATTAGAAGGAGATGTTAAACGGTTTTCCTCGCACCACTAATAGAGGGAAGGCAGTATTTGGGCTAAACCGAGCGATTACATATGATGAGCGACGCTTGGTGATGGCACTGTTTGCAAAACCACTCACGATCGCACAGTAATGTTAGTTCGTGGAGGGTAGTGCGATATGCACGACAACCATCGAATCTGAGGGGCTTGATTGGACAACTATTAGGGAGGTGAAGCGGTGGAAAGTTAATGAGGGTAGGCCCAACATAATTAAGGGTTTTTTTAATTACATCGGGAGCAGTGGGATTGGCCATTGAGTTATTAATTAATCCTGATGATTAATTAATCCTCACTTAATATGGCAGGGGACGAGTTTCTTAATTAGTTACGGTCTAACTAATTAATCCCAATTATTAACTCTATTATGGTTATATTTAACCAAGGGGCGGGATATATATGAATCTGGGGATTTTACATAGTTATAGTAATATGGGAATGGGTAATGTTTATATTGAGAAATTAAATAATAATGTAAGTTAAAAGTTAATATAATTTTGTGAAGTGTGAACTAAGTTTGAACCATTTTCATGTATATGTTTAAAACTTAGGCTAAGTGAAAAATGAGGGCTTTTATGGAAAATATTTCAATTTCCCTAAGTAAAATAGGATTTTACTTAGGAAAACATTATAAAGGGAATGAATGATTTATGAAGGGATGTGATCACTGATTAATGGGCTTAAGTGCTCGAGGTATTATAGATTATTGGACCAAGGGTTCGGTCCCTCCAAAAGTCATAGAAATGCTCTGAGCCCCTCTAATTTGATAGATACCTTGGCACTTAGGGGAAATTAGTGAAAATTTAAGGGAAATGAGTAAGGAAGTTAATTATTTTTTACTTTGCTTTCTAGATGTGCCTTTCATGTGATGCATACTTTTGCCTCATGATAAAAGTAAAAGATTTACACATTTAAACTTATCATTCACTGCGTATTATTCTCCAACCATCATCTACCTACTCTACCTACTTAACCTAGCATTTTCACTTCTTTATTAGGGTGCACTTCGACTGAAAAATCCTTATCAAAATTTCTTTTCTTTTACATGGTGATGCCTATCTAAGTCTATACTTATTACATCCAAGGAATCATATTAAATTATTGAGCTCCTTTTATTCACTCTACCTATCTACTTATCTGCCAAGATTATACTGTTTGGTCAGATCTTTTTTCTTTATTTCTACAACATTAAATTGAAAAATGAATTAACCAAGCTTAAACTATTTGACTATTCATAAATTGTGGCATAAGTGACAAAATGCACACAATATTTTATTCTACAACAGTAAAAAAGTAGTGGCATTTATACTTGCACACTTTCTTGGTCTTTCTTTTTGTTGGGGTTCATTTCCTTTCATTTTTTGACCATATTTTTATTCTTTTCACCCTTTTATTTTTCTTTTAGGGTATACCCCCTTTACATTTTTTTTATTTTTTTTATTTTTTTACAAATATGGAAAACCTTTGCAACAAGTAAAGGTATGAACATATTACAAAGCTCAACAAGTCAATCATGATACATGACACCTATTGGTATAGGGGCATAATAGTGGCTCCACTTGGGGATGGCTTTTCCTGGTGGAAAGTCAAGAATAGTAGATCAGTGGCCTCTTCATGACTTGAATGTACTCTGTAATATTCTTTTGCTTGCTACTTTATTGTATGCATGACAATGATACTTTTGAAGCTTAGAGCCTTCTCTTTAGGCTTCAACTTCAAAATGTTATTTTCCAATCAACACTATGACATTAAAAATGATATAATATGTACATGAAGAATATGGTAACATTAGTAAGTAGGATCAAAGTAATTCTTTAACATTCGACGATTGATTGGTCCTTCTTCTGCTTCTATACCATCTAAGATTTTAAGAAAATATGCATTGTTTCTTTTGAAAGCATAGATGATGTATGTTCCTTTCCATAGGAAGTCAAACTTCCCATGTTTCCCCTTATCCTCTCTTCTGGAATCCCATCTTAACACTTTATCTCCAAGGAAGAAATCTTCTACCTTGGTTCTTCTGTCAAATATCTTCTTAAGTTTCTCCTACAACACTTGGGATATTTGGTATACCTCATCCTTGGTTTGTTACAAATTGATGGTCTGGTTTATCCTTCTTTGGATATCATTAGGTTCTACTTTAGCTTCTTAGAGTATTTTCATGACAGCAACACCTAGTGATGAAGGAAACACAACCTCCATGCAATATACTAACTCATAAGGACTGGTTCCAATGGATTTTTTGGTTGTAAGCCTGTCTGCCCATAAAACATTTATCAGTTTTTTGTTCCAAGTTTTCTTGTTTTCTTCCAACAGTTTTTTGATGATATTAATGAGACTCTTGTTGAAAGATTCAACTAGTCCATTACCTTGAGGGTAGTAGGCTATGGAATGGCCCAAAGTAATGTGGTACTTGTTACGGAAACTAATCATCTTCTTTGATTTGAAAATTGTAGCATTATCAGTAATGATTTTAGTGGAGCAACCAAACATGGACAAAATATTGGTTTCTAGGAAACCTATAATCACAGTTTCATTGGCTTGTCGGGAGGGAATGGCCTCTACCCATTTAGTAAAATAGTCAGTGGCAGTAAGTATCCATTCGTGTCGGCCAGAGGAGGGAGGATGGATTTCTCCAATGAAGTCAAGACCCCATTATTAGAAAGGTTTCTCGATGGAAATGGGTTTCAGGCGTAAAGGTAACAACTTTCTTTTGCCTTCAAAGATTTGACATTTATGGCAAGAAGTCAAATTTTTTTTTACATCTGCAAACAAGGTTGGCCAATAGAATCCAGCCCTTAGGAGCTTATTTGCAGTTGAATTCCAATAGAGGTGTCCATCACGGTCTCCTACATGAAATTATTGGAGAGCCTTGTCAGCTTCATCTTTTAATAAACAATTCAATAAAACTCCTTCATGATTTTTCCAAAAAAGAGTATTATCTAAGATACAAAATTTTGAAGCTTTCATTTTTAAAAACGTATTCTTTGTTATAGATAACCCTGGAGGAGCCTGCAGGTTTTGTAAAACATAAATTACATCAGCATACCAAGGTGAGTCTGAAAAGGCCTGGCTAATTTGTGGAGTCGCCATCTCCTACTCGTTATCTAGGTCATTTATGTCTAGGGCTTGAGAATTATTTTCTGCCATGAGTTTGGCCAATCCCTGACCTTTTATCAGTTTTGTAGGTATTATCTCTATATCATACTATAAGATAGTGTCTATCCATTTACCTCGTTTTCCATCAATTCCATCATGAGTTAGGATGTCTTTGACAACTGCATTAGGCACAAAAGCTATCACATAAGAGTATTATGTAGACTCTGAAATCCTTTATAGCTTTTACCAGGGAAAAAGCTTGCTTCTCCATTATTTTGTATTTTAATGATGCATCTCTGAGTGCTTTACTAAAAAAGGTTATAGGTTTTTCACATCCCTGATCATCCTTTTGTAATAAAATAGTTGTTATGGTGTTTTCTGATGCAAAACAAAAAATGATGAAGTCCCTGTCAAATTTAGGACTTGTGAGGATCAGTGTTCCGGTTAAGACCATTTTGATTTCTTCAAAAGATTGCTTGGGCTTTACTTTCCATTTGATATTTGAATCCTTTTTTAGCATGTTAGCAATCTATTGAGTTATGCTAAGTTAGAAATGAATCTTCTTAAAAAATTTATCTTCCCTAGGAAAACTTGAAGTTCTTTAATACTTCTTGGATGAGGTATCTGTAAAATAGCTTCGATCCTAGAAGGGTCAATTCAAATGCCATCCTTGGAAATAACATGACCTAAAAGTTTACCCTCTTCCATATCGAACAAGGAATTCATTGGATTCAAAGAAATGCCATATTTTCTGCATTTTAAGAAGACTTGCCTAAGATGGCCTAAGTGCTGCTGATCAAATTTATAAAAAACAGTTAGATCATCCAGATATATAACAAGAAAATCATGAACTTCTTTGGCAAAGGCAATGTCCATTGCTCTTTGGAAAGTTGTTCCTGTGTTTTTTGGTCCAAATTGCATTTTGATGTACATAAAAGTGCCCCATGGTGTTGTAAAATTTTTTTTCTCTTAGTCATCAAGATGAACCAGGATTTGGTTATATCTTGAAAACCCATCTAAAAGTGAAATTCTAGAAGAACCTACTACCTTTTGCAAAATATGATCCATTTTGGGTAAAGGATAGTTATCTTTAAGAGAGACCTTATTCACATTCCTTAGATCAACACATAACCTTATTTCCCCTATTTTCTTCCTAGTAGGTCCAAGTTAGACACACACTCTGAAAATCTAATAGGGGAAATAATGCATGCTTCATACATGCATTTAATTTCATTTTCAATTAATGGTAATAACATAGAGTTAATTTTTCTAAGTTTTTTCTTAAAGGGCTTTTGATTTTCTTTTAGTGGTATAGTATGTTGGATAATGGAGTTGCCATATGACTTCAAATCTTCGTAACTCCAGGCAAAGACATCCTAGAATTCCCTCATAAGTTCAACATACTTTAGCTTCTGATCAGGAGATAAAGATTTTGATAGTTTTATAATTTTTGGATTGTCTTGAGTTCCTAAATTGTATTCTTCAATATCTACCTTTAATGGTTCCATTTTAGGTTTGTTGGGAATGTCATTGGAATCAAACAGATCTTCTAGAGGAGTTAATCCTTTAGGTAAATGATTGTCTTTTAGGTTGATAACCTCTGTTTCCTCATCAATTATTTCATCTAGGTCCATTTGTTTCAGGTCTTGAACTTCTTTTTGTGTGAATTTTGTGGGATGAAGCATATTAATTGAACTTTCCTCTAAAATGTTTGTTTCTACCTCATCTTTCTGATTAGAATTAATAACTATATCAACATCTATGTAACTCTTAGAAAACTCTTCATCTAAAGTTAAAAAGTTATTGATCTGCTCATCACTATAAAAAACCCGCCAATTCTTCAGATTATCAGGTATGACTGGTCTATGCCTAATTTTAGCAGTAAACTGATAATTAGGTTTGAAAAGTAATTTGCAGGTGCTAGCAAACATGGCTAGGCTATGGGCTTGTAAGTTGTGTTTTCTAGGGATTATAGCAAGCTGAGTTTCCAGAAAAGTGTTGATAATTTCTATGGCTATTTCTCTATAATATCCTAATCTAGGATCCCTAGTTAAATATTTTCCTTTAATCTATTTGATTATTAACTCTGAATCTCCTATGGAAGACACTCTAATTGCTCCTAATCTTTTTACAAGCTTAAGACCCAACAAGAGAGCATCATATTCTACTATATTATTGGTGCACATAAAATTTAATCTGTAGGCATGACCTTCAGCATGATCATTTTCTTAATTGTATACCCAAACTCCTATTCCTGCCCCTAGTTTATTGACTTAGCCATAAAATGCTAAGTGCCAAAGAATTCCATGCTCATAATTGGTGGTAGGGGTGGTAAGAATTTGTTTAACAGTGGGATCTGGTTTTTCGTTCTCATCTGGTTTTTCTTTATTATATGATATTTCCTGGATGTGAACACTTGATTTTTCTTTTTTAATTTCTTTTGGTTTAGTTGCTGAAACTTCTAAAGTGTTGGAAGGGTTGGTTTCTACATTGTAAAGTATGAATGAATCCATATCAGAGTGTACTAAGTAGATAGGGAAATTTTGGGGTCTTTCCTGACTACTTACTACATATTTCATCAATGTTTCTCTGTATAGTTTCTTTGGTTGGCCAAAAACTGAGATGGTAGCATATGACATATCCAATTGAAGAGATCCCTGAAGCTTAGCAACCTAGGATCTGGATAATAACATGCCATATTTAGATGGTATATCTGCTACCACTATATCCATTAAAATTGGTTTTTTAGGGTATTGAACCAATGAGACACACAAGTCTTTTATCAATCCTAAACTTCTCACCTGACCAGAATCAAAAGAAAACAAATCTTTGTATGGTCTAGTGATGTCTAGGTCTAACTTTTCCATTACAGACTTTGGCATGAGGTTATGAGATGTCCCAGAGTCAAACATGGCATTGTGAAGAATCTTATCATGTATGTTTAAACTAACATAGAAGGGAGGAATTCCTCCTTCCAAATATTTTCCATTCACTTATAGGCCAAAGATTAATTCGGGTTGGTCATCAAAAACATTAACTGAGTCTTCAGTTCCAGTAATTTTCATTGATTTATTGATTTGGGTTCGGTAGGCTTCATGTTTAGCTAATTCAGATATTGGGACAACAATTTTTAGCTTACCTACTTTAGTTTCTAGATTAAAGGGTTTTTTTGTTTGGACCTTTGGATTTCGAACAATGGTATTCTCTCTGTTTTTTGTGTTTTCTACATTTTTCTGCTTTTCAAGAGTGGGATCATGATTTGATGATTCTCCTAAATCAACCTCTGGAGGTTCTTCCACAGTTCCCTTGGGAGGAAGGGAAGTGGAGGGTTATTTGTTGTTTGGTTGGCTATCAGAGACATCTTCAATTATGGGGTTAAAAGGAATAGTGTTTGATCTAGAAAGAATATGTACAAGTGTGGTTACTGTCTTACCTTTTATGGGCCATTCTAGAACCTTTTTCTTGTTTGTTTTAGGAACATCAATTCTCCTACTTCTTAAGTTGTATTATTTATGCACCTCAAAGATGGTTGTGTCATATCCTTCTCTAAAGTCAAATGATTCACTTGATTGAGTTTGAAACTGTTTAAGAATGTGGGCCTCTTGATCTTCTTGGGTCAAGAATACTTCTCCTTCATTACTAAGCCCCATCAAATTGATTTGAGTATATTCTTCTAGACCTTCAGAGTTGGAAGCTTCTGCATAATTATCCTGGAAAGGAGGTTTAATGTTTTGGTCAAGACCACTCTTTCCAGTGTTCGGGTTTTGATTCTTCCTGAAATTAGGATTTCTCCCTGTGTTGGTTTTCTGACCTTCCCAAGGAGCTTTCCTTTCAATTATTTATACTCTGTCACCTAGTCTATCCATTCCTTTAATTATGGCATCTAGATTTTGTTCAAAGGGTGAGCTTTCTTCCTTTATTGGTATCCTCCTCTCACTCCTAGCCCTGGCTCTTTTAGATATCAAGTTGGCTTCAACACTAACATCTATACTTTGCATATCTTCCAAAGTAAGGGGGTTTCGTTCTCTCAGCTGGAAAGCCATGTCAGTATCAAATCCATCTGGGAATTTGATTAAGGCTAAACTAGGTGGGGGTCTTAGATTTTGAGGGATGGCCTTGTACACACTGTTAAATCTAGTGCAATAATCCTGCATAGTCTCTTGTGGTCCTCTTCTTAAGTTTTTGTATTCAGATAGAATCGAAAGAGGGTCTTTCTTTTTCTCCCATCTGTTTAGGAATTGTTGATAGAGAGTTGCTAGGTTGTCTATACTATTAGCTGCTAGAGCTCTAAACTAGGTTCTAACTTCCCCAGTTAAACTATGAACAAATATTCTCATTTGTACATCATCAACATCTATTTCATAAATTTCAAAGTAATAAGTCATCTTTTTGGTGTGTCGTTGGGCTATATATGTATCAGTACCATCAAATTGAGTGATCTTACTTTGGTAATCCTGGGGCATGGCATATAAGTTTGCTAGTAGTATAAGGGGGTATACCTATTTTCCATTGTTGTAGGTAATGGTGAAACAACAACTGGGGTTGGAATAATAGTAGGTGATTGAGTTGTGGATGGAGGGATAGAAGGGGTGGTCTGATGTTGAGTGGTTTGAGATTAAGATGTCTGAGGAAAAGATGATGAACTTGTAGTAGAATTTGTGATTATAGAGAGATTGGGTGTTCCTTCAGTGGTAAGATCAGATTGTGGTGAGTACTCTAAATACCTATCAATTGAAAAATTAGTTGCTTGGAGCTCCAATTCTTGGATGAACTTTGGGTCTTAGACTAGGTCAACTAATTCAGAATCAGATGAAGTCCTAAACAAAGAGGTTTCAAAGTATTCTTCAAAAGGTTGGCCTTCAAGGTAAATCCACCTAACAAGACAGGATGATGATCTGAAGGTGGGCCGAGGATTAACAGAAATTTCTTGTCTCCTAAGAATTCTGGGGATCATATTGGGGTTCTCAAACACTGGGGGTGGATTGGGATCAAGATTAGCTCTAGTGTAATGAGTCTTTTCTGAAGCCAAGTTTTTAGGTTTTGTTTTTAATTTTCTTAACTAATATCAAAACAACTTCTATGATTTCTTTAAGATGCTTTAGATTTAGATTTCAAATATTTTTAAAAATTTGTTTTGACTGAGGAATTGGTGTCCCTAGTGGAGTTGCCACTATGTTATCACTCAGATTTTCCTTGAAGTTGTCAAAAGAAGGAAAGGTGTCTGAGGTAACCACAAACCAACTTTTAAGTACAGGATCTAGTAAATCTGTACTCAGAGAGGGCTCTCTCTTTAAGATTTAGCTAAATTTGGTGAGATATTAGGCTAGTTAAGAAAGCTTGGGGGTTTTTGATTTTATTTGGTAGTGGAATTTCAGGAGCAGATGGATAGAATAGAGAATTTCAGGCCATTGGGTCATGGAGTCAACTGAGGATGGCTTAGCTAGATCAGGTTGATTCAACAAAAGAGGTTTTCACAGGGAAAGATAGCTAAACAAGGTACAAATGGTAACTTGAAAAGGATGAAATGGTCTTAAAAGGGAAGAAAGGCAATTAAGAATCCTTCAATAAATTTTAAGATGAGGGAAATTGGGTGATCACTAATAAAAATAAATTAAGAATTTCTTATTAAATGACCATAATGATAAACTAAGAAGCAAGGAGGAGTTAATAATTCACTGCCTATGATAGCTTAGAAGAAAACATTTAGAATATAAACAATTTTAAAGATAGAATGCAGTAAAGCACTTTTTGAAATATACTTTTTTGTTTATTATTCAAAGATGAAACACATGTGAAATATTAAACCAGAAAATAGTAACACATAAAATATAGAATACTTATTTGTCCAACGTTTAACACATGAATCCTATAAAAGTCATTTGCTTTATTTCTTCATCCAGCCAGCCATAGAATAGGTGTTCAACAACATTTCTATTCCAAAATAATGAGTCTACAGAAATATCTAAGAATCCACCCTAAGTACTTCGAATGAGGTAGTACTTATACAAAAATTTACAATAAAATATCTCTTAACTAAGAGAGACATATTCTAGGAAAACTAACTATATTTTACATGAGAGTAGAGACAGATGGTCTCAAAGATAGAAACTGAAAGTGAATGGCTGGCTTGTTGTCCCTGTTTTTGTTGAGTGACCTGGAGGCAGGTCCTATGATTGAGCATCTTGCTATCTTGCTCGTAATTATGTGCTGGCTGATTGCTTTTGGCTTTTTACTGATACTCTTTAACCTATTCTGATACTCTTTACTTGCTTTATCTTCATTCCACTTCTTTTACCAAAATTGACTATGGTAAATACTTGAATTTTACTTTTTACCAAGGTAAATCATAAAATGTCTGTCATGTCTGTCCACCAATCATCTCTTGGTATCCTGGTCCTTTGTAGCTTCCTGAAGATTTCATCAGCCTCTGTGTATTTTACAAAATTGGGATGTATAGGAAACAAATGTTTTAATTCATGCTCAACATAAAAGAGGTTTTCTAGTCTGTCATAGAGAACTCTGCCTATAGGCAGTGCCTTAGGTGCATATGAACTAGCTTGGTTATTTGCATACTGACTCAATTTATCAACATAATCCTCATGCCTCATTAACTTATCATTAATTACTAAAGGACTCGGAAGTCCTTTACTCTGTAATATGCCAAACGTTTCCATAAATTCATCCAATTTATCCTGCATATTCTGGCATTTTCTTTCCAGGTTCTGCATTAAAGCCCTTTTGGTCAAGACTTTCTTGATTTCTAAAATGGCTCCAGTTCTATCCTCAATATTCAGCTGTTCCAATTGATTTCTATTTATGTTGTTCAGAAAATTTATTAGCCTGATAGTTTCCTCAGGTCTCCCTCCTAGCTTTTCCTTGGTTTTGGCAATCTCTTGAAGAGTAACCTTGACTAGTTCAATCTGTTCAAAAATTATTTGTATTGATGACCAAACATCATTTATTGATTGAGTGATGTTGTTCCATAGAATTTTTCTGATATCTGTTAAAGGCTTTTCAAATGTGAGGTCTTTTTCCAATGTTTTTACTTGTTGAGCCAAGCCTTTGTTCTTCCTCACTTCTTCAGCAGAATTGATCTTTGACACATCATACTTCTACTCTAATGTGACAAATCTTCCCTTTACCTTTTGTAATTCAGAAACTTGGAGTTTCATTTCCTCCATGGACTTGATTAATTCTTCAGTGCTTTGACCTGAAATTCCCATCTGTGATATACTTGTGCTTGTACTTGTAATAGTTTCTGCTATGGACAAAGGGACATTTGGTGCGAGAGCTGTGGCCAATGTTGAAAGAACTACTGTGTAGACTACTAGTACTACATTTTGAGGCTGAGAGGTCAACTCACTCTTCCTGCCTTGTAGTGTTTTCTCTAGTTCCTACTCTGTCTCCCTTAATTGCTCATTTAGCTTGAGGACTAAGTCCATGAGCTCTTCTTCATTCTTCTTTTCTTCAATCACTTCTGCAGTCTGTGGATGCATCAGTGGTGGCAGTTTAAATATTTTCTCAAGGAAACTATGTCTTCATTCTTTTTCTTTATCAAGACCTCTGCAGCTTTGAGGCAGTTTAACTATTTTCTCAAGGAAACTATGTCTTCATTCTTTTTCTTTATCAGGACCTCTGCAGCTTTGACATCCTTTGGGTTATGACCCAATCCAATAATCAAATCCTCCAATGACTTGATTCTATTGTCTTTTTCCTGTGATGAGGCTCTTTCTAACTGTAACTGAGCAGTGGTATTATTCAGTGAATTTTCCAATCTATGTGCCATCATGGCATTGTTTGTCAATGTTGAATATACCATTTCCTCTATCTGCTTATGTAATTATATTTGATCTATGGGGTGAATGTCCTTGGCCAAGACCTCAAAATCAGTTTTGAGGTAGTATGCAAGTGTTTGGGGTTGCTGTACTTTAGGCTTTAAATAGCTCATATGCATTTTGTCTTCCTTGATGTCATAAGCTGACATCAACCTAGTTTGATTGGTAGGAGCCATCTTCAAATATTGAATGTGAGCTTGGGCCTTTAGCTATTCATTTTTGGCCTTTATCTCCTTGAATTTTTCTTTAATATCTAAGGTCTTATTGGATGAAGACCTGAATGAAGAGATTCCAGTACTTTACTGTCATTCCAACTCCTATCTTTGTGAGCTAGAAGGTGTCCCTCCTACTGGGAAAGTATGTAGACTGTCTCCACCTTCTTTTCTCAAACTCCCTGTTGTTTTTCAACAAATTCCTCTTCTGAATGTGGATTTAGCCTGTGCCTCTTAACATCAGGCTGGTCTGAAGGACCACTAGCAGGGATAGCTACTTCCCTGTCTCTCTTTAAGCTTTTTCCCTCATTCAGAGGAGTCTGTAAAACTAAGGGATCTCCCATATTAATCTGAGTTGGATGGAACTATGGTGGGGCCTATTCTTATGAAATTTCAGGTTGCTTTGACATGTTTGATTGCCCTGCTGCTGGAGTATTGGTTCTTTGTTCTTTTCCTGTGTGATCCTGCAAATGGTGCACTAGTTTCCTATGAGTGTCTTTGAGAAGTATCGGCTGTGGAGGCACTAATTCCTGGTGTTAGCTTCTGAGAAGTCCCAACTGGTACCTGTTCAAACAAGTCTAAGTTAATTGTCTTTTCTAGTTTTTTCATTACATTTTCTACATTGACCTAATCACTATCCATATTTACAAGAGTTACTTCTCTCCTTTCATCCATATTAGCATATTGTTCAATTTTTGGGATTCTGTGATGAAAAAATTGGTGATAGTCTATTTTTCATTCTCCTATCACAAATAAAACTGTGTGGGTCATATTTC
The DNA here is from genome assembly GCA_000404065.3 of Pinus taeda. Classification (NCBI taxonomy): domain Eukaryota; kingdom Viridiplantae; phylum Streptophyta; class Pinopsida; order Pinales; family Pinaceae; genus Pinus; species Pinus taeda. The sequence continues at coordinate 159,047 of APFE030060804.1, read as the reverse complement.
CAACCAAAACTTTTACTTAATTTCAGGTGTTTTAGGATTTCTTCCGCTACTTTGCCTGCTTATCTATTGTTGCAGACAAATGGGCATAGGTGATCCTTGATTCTTAACTGTTCTTTCTTCTTGGACTTGGTAAAGTGGATATGATCTGAGTTTATCGTTTGTCTATAATATTCCAATGCAAACAACCTCATTGGAGCATATTTTGGTAGCTTGAATGGAAGAAGCTCACAACCATATATCCTAGTCTCTATGTGATTCTGGTACAAGTACCAGTCACCTACCTTGTATTGTTTGGATAGCTGAAGGATTCCTCTGATTTCATCACTAATCCTAGGAGGAGGATTTCCTGTTAGTATGGTGGTCACTAGGGGGACAAGCTGGTCAATGAATTCATTATATGAATAAGCCCAAGCAAAAGAATGGTGGAAGATAGAATTCCAAAAAATGACTGATCTTGGGTTACCGTTTATATCAAGTTTATTGATAGAAAATGGGAACTTGTTAGATGGATAGTGGAATAGATGAATGTGGAATAGTTGAACACTTTTTCATTTCCAATCTCATGAACTGGTCATAGATTTTCTCAGCAATAGATGCAGAATAATTGTACTTGACAGCAGGGGGCTGACCGGGGGTGAAGATGGACATCAAAATTAGGGTCAATTCATCTACATATTCGCTGGTATTAAATCCCATGATTGCAACTATCGTATCAACTATAATTTTTCCTATTTCTATGAAGAAAACTAATAGATAGGGATGAAGATTTTGGGGTTGATGTTGCTTATTTATGAAAGTTTAGCAAAGGCAATTGAGTTCAGATTAGGAAAATTTGGTTGATTTCTCTAGCAAATATCCAAGGAAAATGGGCGTGAGGGCTTGACTGGGCTGAAACTAGAGCATCTCATTAATTGAGTCTGTGGTAATTGTGAATAGGACAGTTTGATTTGGGTACATTACTTCTATGAAATTGGGATCATAATTAGCATGAAACTGATGGATAATGCCAGGGAAAATGTGCATAGAGGGAAGAAAATACATTGGGAGGTTTGATTCCCAAAGTCCTATGGTATCATAGCCATTTAGGTAATTGTCTCGGCATTGACAAAAAAATTTTAGATGGTCTTTATCAGTATTCAATTCTTTTATTTGAAAATCTTTATATGCTAAATGCAGATAATCTAAATCACAGTGAGTGGTGGTGATAGGTACAATATTTAGGGCATCGGGGGTTTCCATTCTGGTTTTTGTGGATTCAGATAGGAAACTAAAGTTTTTATGAGAAATTGGTGAAAACAGAGGGTTTGGGGAACCTGAATTTCAAGTGCAGCAAATTAAATATGGTAAAATTTGTGGTTCTTTTCAATTATTTGTGGAGAAAGCAAGTATTCACAGGGTTTCTTGACGGGAATTGGTAAATACCTATTTTTAGGGATGGGCAATGGAATGAAAGTACACTGGGCATGAATGGTGGATGCTTAGCAGCATCGACTAAAAGTTTTAAAGGTGGTTCGCAGTTGGGTGCATGAGCTGGTTAGCTTCAACATTCATTTTGTATGAATGTATGCATTCGCAAAATAGGACGACAAACTGATTACTTTTGTTTTTTATACAAAGTCAAAAATTTGGCGAGTTTCGGGATTTGGACATGTGGCATCAGTGGACAAATGATTTGATTTTTTGTTATTAGCGAGAGATGGTAAGTGGTTTTCATCGCACCGCTAATGGAGGGGAGGCGGTAATTGGGCTAGACCAGGCAACTCCATACGGTGAGAGACGCATGGTGATGGCATTGTTTGTGAAACCTCTCCCGATCGCATGCTAATGTTCAATCACGGAGAGTATTGTGATATGCATGACAACCATTGGATTTGAGGGGCTTGATCGGATTCTTATCAAGGAGGTGAGGTGGTGGAAAGTTAATGAGGGCGGGCCCAACATAATTAAGGGTTTTTTAATTACATCGGGAGAAGCAGGATTAGTCGTTGAATTATTAATTAATCCTAATGATTAAGTAATCCTCACTTAATATGGCAGGGGACGGGGTTCTTAATTAGTTACAGTTTAACTAATTAATCCCAATTATTAACTCTATTATGGTTATATTTAACCGACGGGTGGGATATATATGAATTTGGGGATTTTTCATAGTTATAGTAATACGAGAATGGGTAATGTTTATATTAGGAAATTAAATAATAATGTAAGTTAAAAGTTAATATGATTTTGTGAAATGTGCACTAAGATTGAACCATTTTCATGTATATGTTTAAAACTTAAGCTAAGTGAAAATGGGGGTTTTTATGGAAAATATTTTAATTTCCCTAAGTAAAATAGGATTTTACTTAGGAAAACTTTATAAAGGGAATGAATGATTTATGAAGGGGTGTGATCACTGATGAATGGGCTTAAGTGCTTGAGGTATTATAGATTATTGAGTCGAGGGTCCGGTCCCTCTAAAAGCCAGAGAAATGCTCTGAGCCCCTCTAATTTGATAGATACCTTGGCAGTGAGGGGAAATTAGTGAAATTTTAAGGAAAATGAGTAGGGAAGTTACATATTTTTTACTTTCCTTGCTAGATGTGCCTTTCATGTGATGCATGCTTTTGCCTTGTGATGAAAGTAAAAGATTTACACATTTAAACTTATCATTCACTAGGTATTATTTTGCAACCATCATCTACCTACTCTACCTACTTAACCTAGCATTTTCACTTCTTTATTATGGTGCACTTAGACTGGAAAATCCTTATCAAACTTTATTTTCTTTTACATGGCGATGCCTATCTAAGTCTACACTTATTACATCCAAGGGCTCAGATCAAACTGTTGAGCTCATTTTATTCACTCTACCTATCTACTTATCTACCAAGATTACACTGTTTGATCATATCTTTATTGTTTATTTCTACAACATGAAATTGAAAAATGAATTAGCCAAGCTTAAACTGTTTGACTATTCATAAATTGTGGCATAAGTGACAAACTGTACACAATTGTTTATTCTACAACAATAAAAAGGTAGTGGCATTTAGACTTGTACACTTTCCTAGTCTTTCTTTTTGTTGCGGTTCATTTTCTTTCATTTTTTGACCATCTTTTCATTCTTTTCACCCTTTGATTTTTGTTTTAGGGTATACCCTCTTTACATTTTTTAAATTTGTTTATTTTTTTACAAATATGGAAAACTTTTGCAACAAGTAAAGGTATAAACATATTACAAAGCTCAACAAGTCAATCATGATATATGACACATATTGGTATAGGGGCATAATAGAAGCCATGAGGAGAGTGCCCTTGTATAAGCACTCAATGCAAAATTTGAAAGCCAACTGGATTGGTCTTAAATTTAGTCATCCACTGCTGCTAGGACTGTTGGAAGGAGTTAAGGAGGGGAAGGAACATAAACAATGGGAAGAAGTGGATAGGAAAGCAGGCTTCCATGATAGGGAGGAAGACATCACATCAGAGGCTTGGGATGTCAGGGAATCTGTCACAACCATTAAAGATGAAGAGTTAGATTAGTTGCTCCGAGGATGAGAAACCCATTTAGCACGGGGGTGATGATGAGCCCTAGAAATGGGTAATTATATGGGCTCATTTTGCCTCTTATTTCGAATTAATCCAGCATTCTCATTAGCTTTTTGCATGTTTTTGAATATATTTATGCTAATAGAGTGAATTGGGTTAGTCATTTTGCCATGTAGTTTAATGTGTGTTTTATGCAGATGTTTTGGACAATTTTGGACAAAGACAAGGAATTTATGAGCAAATGGCAGCCCAACTCGAAGAAAACAGGGAAGAGGACTTCTAGGGGAGGTGTCTCCTTCATTAATGACCCCTTTCCTCAAACCCTCCATCAACAACTCGGAGCACAAAGGCCCACATTGATGATTCCAAAGGGTAGATGAGCAAGTCAAGTAGGACTACCGTTTATCTTCAGTTCGAAGAAGCCGAGTTCCTTGATTTTAGGAGGACTATTGGGAGTCCCCATTTATATAAATAAGAAGGCTTAGAGCCTCAGTAGGTTAGCCAGTGATTAGTAGAAATTTTTCACTTTTGTGCAACATTGTGTTCAGTTCATTTTCGAGTTTTTTTTAGAGAAGTTTATGTAATGTAATTGCTATTTTTGATAATGAAGATAAAACAACTTTTGATCCAACATTGATCTCCTTCAGAGGGTTGAAGCTCTTGGGTTAGGGCCCAACCCAAGCTACCAAACACCTCCCACTGTGTACTTATATGCTTTTTCTTCCATTCATGAGTTAATTTTTGTTGCATGGATTCATTTTACTTTGTTAGATTAGGTTGCTTTTGATGGTTAATATAGTTGTTTTTGTTTCAAGTTGCTTAAGTACGTTGCTGTAGTGACATAAAAAGATTCAAAAAGGCCAACAACAGGGCTTGATCTCCTTTCTCCCTTCCTGGGACTATGATTTGAGGTCAAAGCATTACTGCTACCATCAAAAACACAGTTTTTTCTCTTCCATGCAACTGCTAGTGTGATAACTTAACTTGGAAAAGTTGATATTGGTTCAGATTCACTTGCTTAGATCATTTCCTATTCTTTTTCCATATTTCTCTCGCATGCTTTTCTGTTCATTAAGTACGGTTCAACATTTTTTTGTTTGTAGGTCAGAAATTAGGTCAAGTTAGACAAAATTCTATTTTTAGTTCTTTCTTTGGTCAGTTTTGATAAAGTAAATGTGCAGATATCTTGCAGGACATCTCTGCTCACCATCCCTCCATGGAACAACCAGCGCCAACTCACTTTTCATAGATTTCCCAGCCCATTCACAACATTTTGTAAATCTACCATAATTTCTGCATTTTTTTCCATAAATCTACTTTCTTGCCACTCGAACAAATCCGACCTTCACATTCATCCATGATATTCCTTGACAAGTTCTAGACACCTCAGCGCCTTCATCTAACCTTCATTTCCCCTTTCCCATCATTTTCCCAACTTCAAAACTCCAAAAACAAATTTCAGCCTCCTCTTGTAGATCCTCCTATAGATCCCCTGTAGCCTCCTCAGAAGGGTTCTAGAGGCTTCTTAGGACCTCTCCACACCATCATCCACCTCTACAGAAACTAACTCCATCTTCCTTTGCCACCAAACCTCTATAGAGTCACAACCAAATAAATCACAAGCATAATAATTTCCCATAAAAACACTCAAATGTATAAAAAGATGATTTATTCTTATTTATTTTCAGAAGTAGCTTGAATAAATGAAATTTACCTTTTCAGTAGTCAATGGGCCCCATTTCAGCAGTTTCCATCTCTTTTCTTGCAAAAGTAGGGTTAGTGGCTGAACTAGGGTTTGCTAGGGCTTGCTAGGATTTGCATTTCATTTCAGTTTTCATTCTCTTTCTACAAGTATAATAGCCCATGTAGAGTTAGTTTTCTTTAATCATAGTTAAAGCTTCTTCTGAGAACTCATAGAAGTTGGCTTAAGGTCCTAGCGAACTTGCGCCAGCTGATCAAGTGGCAGCCTGTAGTAAGAGCTAGTACTTGTGCGTACAACACCGTTGCTTCCAAGTTTGTTACGAATTACTGGGTTGATAAAAGTAAAGAAGGAAGCCCCAAGAGTTGCAAAATCATTACTGTAATACTAGAGCCCACCACACATGAAAGGCACTCTGCAAATGTATCATGGTGTTGTATCGCACTGGACACAGATGATAAGCATGTACACACTTTCGAACTTGACAAATGAGAAAACATGAAGAAAGAAGAAAAATTTCATTTCAAAACATGGATTGCTATGTATGATTCCTCCAATGCATGAGTGATAGGATTGTGTGCTTCTAGTGGAGGATGTGAATTATATAAAGTAGATTGATTTTCAATGTGCATGAGATAGTGATGATGAGCCTGGGGTGATTCAATGGATTTCTGATCAGAAGTAGAACTGACCTCAAGGCTATGAGAACCTAGCATAACCATCATCTCGATCATAAGTGCCTTGAAAACTTGAAGGGTTCCCACTTCATCAGAAGATGGATCATCAAAGACTAGTGACTTAGAAATTTCAACAGTAAGTGAATCAAAATCATGATTAGATGAATGAGTGAAAAGATCACAACACCCATGATCATAATTCAAGATGTACATTGGCATCCTCATGATCTGACGAATCATATAGAGGGGTTGATGAAGAACAAAATCTTTCACCCTCTGAATTTCTAGAAATGAAAGATGAGAGGTCAAGTGGATTCAAAAAGAAATATGTTTCCTCTCCACGATCAAATAATGGAATCACATCCTGTGTGTTATGTGAATGATTGGAAGTAGAGACATCTAGGGATGAATTTTCACAAGAAAAATTAGAAATGAAAGAATCATAGAAGATGTCAAGATAGAGTGGATGAGGTGTGGATAGAAGGAGTTCATCCTTCACCATAGCTTCTTAATCAAATTCCCACACATACTCATCAAAAATGATAGCATAGGTTGGATTCTCAACAACAATTCTGTCAATAACTTGATCCTTGTGAACATCACATGTGGAATCCAGAACAGATGAACACAACACACTTAAATCAAGAGGATCAAAGGAATCAGAGGAAATAGGTTGAAAAAATGAGATCACGTGACAAACATTAGGGTTTCAGTCCAAATATATGCATAAATATAGAGCAAGTGGGTGGGAGGAAGTGACAATTCAATAGGTTGATTCACAACTTCTCCCACCTCGTCCTACAGAGCTAGATCTATTTAATGAGAAGAGGATGGAGACTCACTCATGACAATGACCTTGTCTGTCTTAGATTTGGAAGGTCTAACATAGAGGTATGCTAGGAGGGGTTCGAAAGATTCTAATTCATGTGGATTGTTATTGAATTATTTCTCTAAGAAATTTCCTGTCAACTTCATCTTTCGGGAATTGAAAAGAGATATTACGGAAGAGTTGCAAAAATTATGCAATAGATTCATCAAGTTCTTTGCGTAATTCCAAATTTTTTTGATTAAGTGCTTTACAGTCAAATTGAAGGAAAGCATGACCTAAATCTCTAATCATGTGATTGAAAGAGTGAATAGAGGTTGTAGACAATGTGAGACACCATTGATTAATGTGCCTTTCGATCATGTAAGTGAACAAACCACATGAATGTTGTCCGAGGGGACTTCATTCCTGTCATAGAAACCTAAAAAAGAAACTCTATGTATTAACAAGGCTACTTCGCCTTCACCATAATATTTAATTCATGACAAGTCATCAATGACATCCTCCGACAATTCAAAATCATAGGCATTATAAAAACATGTCAGAGTTGAGATTATGATGTAAGTCATGAATGATGTGCAAAGATTGTTACGGGAATAAGTACCCTAGAGCTTTGGGTTGGAACCCCAATGGAGCAAGAGAAAACTACAGTAAGAAACACTCATACAACTCAGGTAAAATGCTTATATAAACAAACTATGTGAGAGCAACCATACCCGGATGTCCTTTGTTCAAGTAGGTCCCGCAAGGTTCAAACTTTTGCAACTCTCGATGTCCTTCAGACCTGAAAATCATTCAATTTGAACATACATAGCAGTATAGAGGTAAAACATATTCATGAAATTTTAAATTTATATCATATAAACTAATGATCAATTATACATTAAAATAACATTCATACATGAATTACAATATGATTTTATGCATAAACAAAGTTATTTTCAGAATCAAAATACCATTTATTTTATTGTGGTAAGCTATAAATAATAGGGAGAGAATTCACCTGAATCTTTTTCTTCCATATCCAAGCGGAACCATCCTCTGGATCAGTCCAGTCCTAGTCTTCAACAAAATCCTTCCATAACCAATACTATGATATCTCAAGCAAGAGGGAGAATATCTATATCAAGGAAACAAGGGTTTCTTGAAACTTGGGAAAGTGCACGAAGCACAGGGATACTCCAAACTTAGTCAAGGATAATCTCAGTAGAATAATTCTATCTTTTCTCCTCCTTAAGGCCTTCCCATAGAAGTCTATTTATACTTTTCCCAATTAGTTTTTTAGTTGGGAAACAGTTGGGCCACGAGAACTAGGAGGTAATCAACAGGTAAAACCCGTGAACTCCACCCACAATTAAGGAAATTTAATTTTTTAAGTGTTTTAATACATATATGTAGGTTGGATATTGACTAACCCATGTACACACTTTTATCTCAGGGAAAAGTAGCGTACAAGGAATAAAACATTGTTTTTAAAATATTTAGACCAAGTCTGGAAGGAGGGGTTTCCCTAGGCCATATACTAAGCATCAAAAATACCAAGGGTGGTAAATGGTACTATAATAGATGACCCCTAATATGTGAGGGTAGAAGGGGTACATGATGGCTAAAATGTATTAAGTATATGGAAAGAAACCTGTCGAGACTGAGAAGGACTTCACCAGAATTCAGCCTACCAAGCCATCAAAAGAGATCAGAAAGAAACTATTGTCTGAGGCAAGCACACCCATGCTCAGAGAAAGTAAAGCATGTCCGCATATCAAGTACAAGCGGATCCAACATGTATACAAGTATAAAGAACTAAAAGTACATATGGATCATCTAATCTTGATTGAAAAAGTACATGTCTGAATATCACATATAAGAAGATGATCAATGAAGCTAAAAGATGAAGCTGATACATGATGGAATAAAATGAACATGATGGAATAAAGTGATACTACATTGCAACTCGGATGCTAGCATATATGATGTCATTGTGAAGAACTGCAAAATATACGGTGGATGGTGTCAAATAGAAGTAACGGGAGCAACTGACAAGTGAACCAAAACATGCTGATGCAACCGAGGTCTTCGTCGATCGCCGTGATACATTTCTACACAATGGGAATAAATGATTTGAGGTCGACCATGTGTGAAATCATTTGATTATCGGTCATTGATATATACTGTTAACAAATGCAAGACTATTCACCGATAATGATAATGAGAGTCAAGGTACCTAGTACAATCTAACAAGTGCAAATGAATGAGCTAAAGTCGAACACCTGGAAGAATCTATCAATCAGGGGACAATGATGATTTCCCACTATCAATAGTGAAGGAATCTGTCACTGATGACTGCAAACCCCAAGGTACTGCCAAATGGATTCTAGATCTTTGTCCCAAAGTAAATGAGTTGTATTTGATAGGAAACGATCTGCTAGAAGGAAGGCATTAAGGCATCCTTCATCAATCTAGCACAAGTGTAACCCATAGGCCAATAATGTGGAAGGAATCAGATGAAAAAGATGTAGTAACCCCAAACGAAGCATGTTTCCAGTGTACACAAGATGTAGCTAGCGCACGATATAAACCCTTTGAACCAACCAATAATGAAAGTTGTCACAGAGGCCAGGAATCCACCAATAGGGTCAAATGGAAACCAAGGCACTGCACGAATCCCAATGTGTGATAATGAAAGTTGATGTTGAATACAAGGGAAACCATTCAGTCAAAGACCCATGATACTAATCGATGATGAGCACAAGGTGACCTATCAATAATGAAAATAGGGCCAGGGTGCGGCTCTAGGCCTGCCTTCAGAGCAATATGTCGTCATCAATAAGGACAAGACCCTCCAACAAGAAGTCAATGTAGACCTTCTCAAACTGGCATGAGTAAAGGACTAATATAACTGGTGTGATGACAAACATGATATTGACAACCTAGGATGGCTGACTGAAAAATAGGTCAAGAGACACTGCAGAGAGGCCGACTTAGGCTTACTTCCCTTGAACAAAAGCAAAACTCAATGATGACTCTATGGTAGCATATGATCACTCTGTAGAAGTTCATCATGCACGAGGCATGAGCAAACTCTCCATATGAATGGAAGAGGTAACCAATCAGAGGAGAACTAACTCAATAACAATGTTAAGGCGTACCTAAGTCAAACTAAATCCTGCCCAAAGTGGAGGAGAGACTTTGTTTTGAGTGCCTTGTTCAAGGGCAACACTACTAACTCTAGTTGCCAACAACATATGGAAATGTTGTCCTGTTTCCCCTCTTTTTGGAATATATAATTTTTTTTTTTCTTTAAGTTGGAAAAATAATAAAAGAATGCTATAATACAATGGAAAGAATGAGTGTTAGAGACACAGATGCTCTAGTTCCTGGAAAGGGAACAATCCTATGCTTAATGTAGGGAGGCAAAACTGGTCAAGGACACTCAAAGGAATGTTCCTTCCATGGGTCAAAGGATGCGTCAAATATGTGGCTTAAACACGAGTCAAGTGAAGCTTACTCAAGGCCAAAAGGTGCAAATAGCCAAAATACAATGCAGCGGTACAACTCAACACAATGGAGCCTCTAGGGTATAAGGCTATAAATAAGCGTAGAAGAAAGGAGAATGTGTCGTCAACGCACAAGTCATGGCAGGACTAAATAGGACTCCCAAGCCTACTCAGTATAACAACATGAGCAACCAATGTTAGCGAGGTTCTAACTATGATTCCCATGTAAAGGATGGCTCTACCTTCGCATCATGATTTAAAATTCGATGAGTGAACATGGTTTTATAACCAAGACATGAACGGGTCAAGCCTATGGCTAATGTATCACTGAATAAAGGCTAGTATGCAAGATGCGATGGAAAAAATGGTTTTCCCTAAACTATATGCTAGTGAGTGAACGATACCTGCCATGACAGGTCAGCAGTCATGGGACTGAAATAACATCTCGAAGAAGTCTCCAAAATGTCCTGAAAAATAACCCATTCTTGATAATCCAAGCCCACAAGTCAAAAACTTCATGAGACAAAAAATCAATTTTTGAAAAAATATTTTGTAATTTCAAACTTATATAATGACTTTTGGACTCACAAATTTTTTATTTCTATTTGGAGCAAAGAGTTGTGGATAAAAAAGGATGAAACTTGCCTCTGAACAATTGGACCATTAAAATCACACCAAAGTTATCAGGTAACCCACAAATCACGCTTGTAATAGTTTGTGATAGTTTTTAGAAGTTTTCGTCAAGTTTTGACCGTGGGAATTTATGCCAAAAATCCAACTCTACATACCGCAGGTTGGATGTGATCAACCTGCATATATGACGGCCCTACATGCAACTATGTGTAAAGGGAACCTGCATGTATGTGAGTTGAAGTTGAAACACAAAAACTAACGGTTGAAACCGAGATTCAGGATGACCATCACATGGAGAGAGAGAGAGAGAGCATACCACAATTTACAATGAGGTAATGAATGACCAAAATGCACTAGATGCATTGAGAGGGTGTGGCTTATTGAAAATTTTCAAAATGCCAAACATGAACGCCAACACATGCCTACTCGAACTGTTGATCCACTATTAGAGTGTAGAGGACGATTCCTTCATGATAGATCAGATGCTTTTGCAGATTGAGGTTGAAGACATCTACTTTATTATAGGTCTCTCCTGAAGAGGGGAGGTTGTGCATTCAATTGGTAGGACAAGATGTAATCTTTCAGTAGAAGACTATGTACATATATACTGTCCTAGGAACCTGGAGAAGATTGGAAGTCAGATTCCAATCAAACACGTGGATAGTTTATCTCTGAGGATTTTACTATTTACCATTGCAAGGGTAAATGGATTAGCTTCACTGCACCAAGCTTCACGAGTGTCCATGAGCCTGGCAGTGGAATTCCTTACCACAGTTTTTGACTGGTGCACGCCTCTTCTGACCAACATGAAGAGCCAATTGACCTCTATTCAAAAGGGTCATACAAAGAACTTTGGATATGGGACTATCTTATGCTCATTATTCTTCGCGAAGGTACTAGGGTTATGTCCCAAAGTATCCCCTAGTCCCAAAGTATCTCTCTCCATCAGCAACCCTCGAGATCCTTAGATGGGTAGATGGGTTGACTTGATGAAACACCTTGTAGGCGGGTACGTGCCTAGGATGACTTTCGATGATGATTTTTTCACCTGGTGGGACCAGCAGATCATCACAATCGACGACTACTCGTATGTTGGTATGGATTTCCAAGGAGAACCTGACTTGGTGTTGCCACCAAACGCAACATGGGGAGAAATAGGTAACAATTTTTTAAGTTTTTGTAAATTTTTAAGAATTTTTTTCTTTTGTTAAATATGAATTGAACTTAGAAATATTTTTTATGAGACAACATACTAAAAAAAATGGCCATGTTCCAGATGTGGGTCCAGTGAGACTAGATGGATTTCCGAGGCATAGGCGTTGTGGAAGAGGTGTCGAAGAGCCAGCATCTGAGACAAAGAGAGTCCTATATGAAGTTTAGAGAAACTTGTTGAGACTCACTCACTAGGTACATATGATATCCATAGAGGATCTACCTTAGGAGATGCAGCGCCACATGATAGGGTACCACGGGACTAGGTCCACATACTTTGGCATATAGCCAATGTAGTAGTTAACTTTTTAGCTGCTCATCTTGAGCCAATTCGATAGATAGACTGGACATGATTATGGGCATTTTGTCCCAATTTTTGTATATTTTGAACACTTTATCTATATATAGGTGATTTTATGATATATATCAAGATTCAAATTTTGATGTTTGTTTAATTTGATGAATGATTAATGTGCCAATCTAGTGCTTGATTAGCAATAGAGTCTGCTAATGAATTCTCAGATCATGGAATGTGAACATATGTAATATAAAAAAATGATCGTTGCAACACCCTCACTCTCAAAAATTGGAAATATAAACAAGGATCACGAACTCGATAAATGTTATTTAATTGTGACACTACCAGCTGTGATTCAAGATAAACTATCAACAAATCAATCCCATAATAAATTGCTTCAAATAGTAAATTAATAATGCCATTATATTCAGCGATGTTATTCAAAACAAGACCAATACATACTCCCCTAGACACCATCAACTAGCCAAATGGATAATGAATCACTCAAGCTGCAGAAGCAAGATTCCGAGTGTGCCAATAAGCACCGTCGGCAAATCCAAAATATATCAAGTCATCCATCAACACTTGCCAAAGAAGATCAAAAAATGATGATATCACAAAATGCCAGACAAATATGTACAAAAATACAATATATACAAACAAGTAATTGCTCGACCGGAACCTAAGCAAAATACTTTTTGAGGCAAAGCCCATCTTGGGGCTCCACCAGCTTTTTCCCTTCAAAATCAAATAATTCTTAAGCCCCTTTTCCCAAAACACATTTGACTATAAAGGGACCCTAACACATAGACTTGAATTTTCCTGCCCCTAGGGCATCTTTATCTTGGTCATAGATTAAGACAAGGTCGCCTTCAGAAAGATCCGAGGATGGAAAAATTTATCATACTAAGTTTTAACCCTTTTCTTGTGGGCCTCATTTATTATGGCAGCATCTCAACGCTACTCATCGAGATGTTCCAAATGAATGAGGCATTCTTAGAGACTAGACATCTTTGGAAGAAGTTCTACAACTAGCTTAAAGGACAGAATTTCACATCCGATAGGAAAAATAGGTTCGAGCTCGTAAACTAATTGAAAATGAGTAAACTCGGTGGCAATCTTCATCGAGGTTCTGTATGCCGAGAGAGCCGGGTACAACATGATGTGCCAATTGGAGCGATTTTTGTCAATTGTCCTTTGCAAGATAGTCTCAAGGGACTTAGTCATGGCTTCGACTTGCCCATTGGCCTGAGGATAATACAGAGACAAATGCTCCTACCGGAAGCCTAACTTGAGAGCTAATTCAGTCATCAGTTGATTCTGGAAGTGACTCCCATGGTCAGTGACAATCTCTCTCGGGATAACAAATTAGGAAATAACCTGGTTGAAGAGGAACAAGGTTGTTGTTTCACTATTGTTTTTGTAAGTAGGCATGGCCTCAACCCACTTTGTAAAGTAGTCTATAGCCACAATTATGTACTTGTGATTTGCCACCGAAGTTGGATTACAAGTAGTAAATTCAATGCCCCACTTCGTAAATGGACCAACTGTTATCTCAAAATCAGAGCCTGGAAGGCTGCATACCAGGAAGTCTTCAAGTAACTCTTTCAGACCAATCTTTTAGCTAAGGCTTAGCCTCCTTAGCCTGAGAGGGCTCTCTCAAAGGGTTTAAGATTTGCAATTGTGATTGATATGGCTAACTCTTCTATGAAACAAATAAGAATGAGGCTGGTAAAATCTAAATTAACAAGCATCCATTGGGCTCATGGAGTCATATATTACTTAGCATTAACAGTGAATTGGCTTTGCAATGAAATCAAGGCATTCAGACTTCAATATACATAAAGTACAGTAGACACAAAGGGACAGTATATGAGTACATGAAGGAAATTAGAACACAACATGTGATTTCTAAGTAATCAAGTACCCATCAAACTATAAACAACATGAAAGACAAAAAGAGGAATTCATACATTGAAGTCACTATAATTCTTGAGCAGCTGAAACCATTCACTGTATTATCAAAATAAACAGAGTCTTTACATAAGCTTGTCAATAGAGCTTTTTTTACATAAACTTCCAACCCCTATTACATTGCTACTCCTGCTATATATAGAGTTCTTCTATCTGATTGAGATTCCTCCTCAAGCATGAGGGGAACTCAAAATCTACTTCTAATGACACCTAATCAACTTTTAACTGCCTATTAAATGTAACAGACTTCAACTAAACTTTCCAGAGATCTAAATCAAGTAGGATTCTAACACCATGTTATGCTAATAAAAGCCTTGGCTATAATTGTTCTCGTTCTTTGAAATCTAGTTCCTTTCAGTTTGGCAGTGATGAGTGTTCAAGGCTCCATGCTGGTCTTCTATGCCACCTCCTCTCCATTATCTTGAAATATAGGAAACTACCCTTGTCTACCATTCCATAGTTTGCCTCAAGATGTTCGGATTCAACAAAGTGCATCCTTTATCTTTTAATTACCCAAAATGGAGCAGACTGCCACATCCTTGATGTGTTGTCCATGATTACGTGCGTGAAAGCCAAAATTCTTGCAAACTGTTCTAGATATCCTAAAGTGTGGTAAATATACTAACTTTATGACAAAAATATAAAGTAAGATTTGTATGCATATTATCTCCACCTGTCTTGACTTGGTTGAATCTTAATAGCTTCAGCTGATGCCATGCATACCTTGTAGATATTCACCTTTGAAAATTCCCGCTCATATTCAAAACCGGTTAATTGAAATTGGACTGTTTAGCTTCAGCAGTTTCGTAGCGTGCTAGGAAACTGCTGAGCTTTAATCATCACCTTCAGTAGTTTCGTAGCACGCTAGGAAACTGCTGAGTTGCTTCAAAAATCATAGTTTCAACCCAAAACTTTACTTATTTGAGCACTTTGCAATCAAAACCTTCTTTCAACTATTCCAAAACCTTTCAACACTGAATGGACATGCATGATTATTCAAAAAGGTGACACACTAAGAAAAATCATCAAAATTTGAAGCATAGCCTTACTTGAAACAGGATTTCATTAAGAAGATTGCTTCAGCTGACCTAACTGTACCTTTAAAGCTTCAATTTGTTTCTTCATGACCTTGATTCCAACTCTTAATTGCATATTAATCATTCTGATGAACTTTGCATCTTTAATTGCCAGTACTGTCCAGATGTGGAATTGAGTATTACAGTCAACCACCTCTGTAGTTGTTTTGTCTTCCCATAAGGTCTTCATTATGTAATAAGTAGCTTGTTGTATGGCATGTTTCCTGGCAGCTTTCCTCAGTCTGGCAATCTCAAGTTTAGCAGATTCCAATCTCCTTTTCAAATCCTCTATACTATCTTCTTTATGTGTGGCAACTGTTTTGCCTTTGTCCCTTATTTCACGGGGTTGTATCTCTTCCCCTGTTTCATCTGTTCTTGGCGGTACCTCCTGTACTTGCTGAAATTGCCTTGTTATGGGCCTCCTGGGCTTGAAAACAAATTGTTCAACTTGCTCATCAAACTTAAGTTTCTTTGAGGCTTTATCTTTCTTTGTCTTCTCTTTTCCTGATTGCATCAAATCATCTTGAACTAGTGGGGACTCTTCAAAGTCAATTGCCTGCAATAAATCATTTAAATTTCCCTTCGAAACAGGACTTTATTCAACAGCTACTGGCTTACCCTTTTCTTTAGCCATCTGACTCCTCGTTCTTCTTCTTTGAACTACTCTAGCTGTGCTTGATTCATGTGCAGTCTCTTTGACTTGAGCTTTTTCTTTAATTGGCTGTTGAGGTGTATCCTGAATGGTCAGTGGCTTTACAGACTCTCTAACTTGTTTCCTTGCCTTTAATTTTGAAAACCTCTTGGCTCTTGTTTCTGTTTGAAGACCTGCTATTGTAAGATCTTTTGTAGGTAGAGGGCTGAGGCCAGTCTGGTTTCTGAAACAGCCATGAAAATAAATGTATTCCAGTCTTTGCCTACCTTTTGAAGCTCATGCAAAACAAGCAATTTAATCAAGCCATGGTGAAATAGAGAAGTTTCACAAGCCTCCTTTCTCAATTGCACTTAGTCACACATTTTACTCAAACTGTGGAATAAATAAAAAGGTAGATCAATGGAAGC
Organism: Pinus taeda; assembly: GCA_000404065.3. Taxonomy (NCBI): domain Eukaryota; kingdom Viridiplantae; phylum Streptophyta; class Pinopsida; order Pinales; family Pinaceae; genus Pinus; species Pinus taeda. The sequence continues at coordinate 142,568 of APFE030060804.1, read as the reverse complement.
CTTCCCTGTAAAATGCAAAAGGAGTTTGAAATGGTACGAATACACCTTGTTATACCTTCCTTTGCAAGTCAGGTATTTCTGTATACAGGTGAGTAAATGTGCATAGGACTCTTTGACATAGCTCCTAGGAACTGACTTACTCAAATCTGAATTAACAAATTCCTTCTTTAAAAACTCTTTTGCATGGATTCATGTCAAATTTGAAATTTTTGAACCAATTTTCTTGCCCTCGTGGAATCTCTGTCAGAGTGGATATCATCTCTGGCGAGACCTGCAATTCCATCATAGCCACCTTTGAATTTAATCCTGTGAAATTTAGTGCAAATTCTTTGGTCACCTGTGCATGCCCTCCTTGTAACTTCCTGCAAAAATTCCAACATCTGGCTTTTTTAAATGCCTTCTCCACATCTTTATTCTTCATTGTTATATCCAAACCTTCAAGATCGTTTCTTAGACATTTGCCTGATCTGTGTTCTTTCTTCTCTACTGATCTCTCCATGAAATCTTAATGACCCGTAAGCAAGGAATACTAGCTCTGTTCGAACTGTGAAAAACTCAACTTCTTTTGAAAATTTGCCTCGCTTGATTTGCTTCCTCACTTGATTACAATGTTATTTAAAATTGAAATCTTGCCGTTTATAATTTTTCAAATAGCAATCTTGCAGATTTGTTATTCATGCAAGGCTTACAATCATCATTAAGACTTGTGCATAGGTGGCTTTTCTTGGAAATTGTAATCCGTGTGTATCAACAAATCTAATGGTGGTGATAATGGAGATGGGTGGTGGGACGTGATAAGTGGAGTACATGAACTGACACAAGATGACGCAGCCACTGATTTACCTAACGGATTTGACATTTGGGAAAGATTCGCTGTGGAATGCACGAATCCCTGATTTCGCAGCGCGGTTAGTTTAAATTTTGAATGATGTGCTACGAAATCACCTAATAAGGTTTTGCGCTGCGAAAACATCTAATGAGTTTTGCACTGCGAAACTGCTAAATAGAGTAAATGCGCTACGAAAACACTTTAAAAAGAATGCATGAACTACGTAATTACCAAAAAGGCTTTGTGGTGGATAACAAAGTAACACATGACTGATGAATGATGGTGATCAATGGTAAATAGGAATACATGCTTGACTCATGACCTCCTAAGACTCAAACTTTAAGGAAAAAAAGAACTCAACTTAGATTTACACTGACCTTTTTCATCAGGCTAGGATGAGAAATTTTAGCATTAGATGTCTTAAGTGATAACAAGAAAAAGTGGAGCTGGATGCGCGCGCATTTTTTGAGTATAAATTTGACAAGGGTGGCAATGTTACGCTGAGATTACCAAAGGGTTTATGCATTTGCTTAAGAAAGGAGTTCCATTTTCATGGGACAACTTTCCACAACGATCTTTTGATACCTTGCAGCAGGCACTAATCTCTGCTCCATTGATGAGTTCACCAGATTATGGCAGATATTTCTACACAATGGGAATAAATGATCTGAGGTCGGCCACGTGAGAAATCATTTGATTACCGATAATTTATGTATACCGTTAACAAACGTGAGACTACTCACCAATAATGATAATGAGAGTCAACGTACCTAGTACAATCTAACAAGTGTGAATGAATGAGCTGAATTTGAACACCTGGAAGAATCTATCAATTAGGGGACAATGATGTTTTCCCACTGTCAATAGCGAAGGAATCTGCTAATGATGGTTGCAAACCCCAAGGTACTTCCAAATGGACTCTAGATCTTTGTCCTAGAGCAAATGACCTGTAGTCGATAGGAAAGGATAGCCTAGAAGGAAGGCATTAAGGCATCCTTCTTCAATATAGCATGAGTGTAACCTGTTAACCCCCAGGTTGTCCTCTTTGACTCCCAAGAGGATACGGCCGGGGTAACCACTAACCAACTTTGGGCTGCAGCTTCTAGCCTAGCTGCAGTCAGAGAGGGCTCTCTCTATTAGGTTTATCGCTGCTTTCAGTGAGGATTTTAGGCTAGTTATGACTTGAGTTTTTGGGTTGTTTTTGTGCATTTGGTTGGGAGGATGCTTCTGTTTCTTCTGAAAAATATCAACAGATGATTAATCTATTGGGCAATGGGGTCTGGGAGTGTTTCTCTTGAAATCTTGATTCAGGTGAGGAGGAAAAAGCTATAGGGCCTGTGTACATTTCATGGAACAAACTGTGAAATTTTGATTGTGACGCATATACAACTAGTAACGAGCAATGAAGATTTCATTAATTTAGGCTGTATATTTGTGGAAAAGGCAAGTCATCTAAGAGCAGTCACCTGAATTCTTAAAACAACAATGCACAGTAAGGAGATGGTTTAAAGGTAGCATTCAAGAATTACACTTTAAACACTTTTAGAAGAAGAAAACATACGAGGCAGTTCAGATTGAGCTCAGGGTAGTGAATAACTAAATCCTGGAGCTATCCTTTTTCTTTACTGTCTAGAGTTTTAAACACAGAGAAAACATGAGAGACAGGAAATATGAACAACATATGGAATAACTGGAAACATTCATAACATACTGAGCCATTAGAAAACTTATTGAGTCATGTAATGAACAGGAATCCTGCAACCTCAAGCCACATATCATCAAGAGACCAGGAGAGAACACCTCATTGAAGAAATCCCACTGCCTTTTTATTAAACTGTCTGTGAAATTTACAATATCAGAGTAGCAGAGAATATCTCAAAAGAGAAAAATCTTACATCCGGAGTCCAACCCCCCCTCAAAAACGCGAGGGGGAATATATAGAAGTTGTCTACAAAATATCTCAGGAATGAGGTCATCCGAGGAAGAAATATCTATTACACCTGTATAGATAAAGTAGATGAGAAGTTATTGCAAGTATAAATGATAGTAAAAGCTTTTAAATGCTGTCAGAATGGTTTTTTGCCCTTTGAATACTGCGGACTTTAATCTGCGCTGTTCTTCATGAATGAAGCATTAAAGTGCCTTACTGTCTCTGATTTTTTGTATCTTTCTTGAATCTGTCCTCTGTACCTGCTGATGTCGTTGTTGATGTTGACTGCCTGTACTGAGCTGGCTCACCGCCTTTATGCTTTCTGTCGTGGCTTTGTCCACCTGTAAGTGCAGTATTAACTCTGTTGCTACAAAATTTGTTTTCCTCTTCACCCCTGATTCAAGAGTAGTTTCACCAAGTCCTGCCAATTATCTGGGTGAGGAAGCTGATGTTTCAAAATTAATCCAACGGTCTCATCAGCTTCAGTATATTTATAAAAATCGGGAGGTTTATCAAATAAATGTGCCACTTCATTTTTAATAAAGAACAAATTTTCTAATTTATTAAATAGAGCTTGTCCTGTTAATGGGCCTGTTGTGGATGACCCAGAAGCCTCAGAAGTCTGCATGGTTGAAAAGGTGCTTAGTCTTTTGATATACTTCTCATAAGAGAGAAGCTTTCCTGATTCCTCTAGACTGGGGAGCCCTTTGTCTTGCAGTGCTGTGAACCTATTCTGGAACTTGGTTATATCTGCTTGCATGTCATGTACCCTTCTGTCCAGTGTTTGAATGAGGTTCTTCATTGTTGTAGTCTTCTTAATTACGGAAATAGTTTCAGTTCTGTTAGCAATTCCCATCTGGATTAGTTGAGAACTATTCCTATAATTCAGGACTTCTATCATCTTTGGGGCAAGGTCTGCCATGTTGCCTAGGTCATTTCTTGCCCTGTATAGCTCTTTCTTTGCTTTGCCAATGAGTCCTATCTGCTCATATATGGCAACGATGTACTCCCACTGGTTAGTGACTGCTTGGCCAATAGCAGACCATATGACCTGCTTGACTTCTGCTGTTACTTTGTCAAAATTGAGCTGCTTTTCCAATTCTGCAATAGTCTTTTTCAGGGCTTTCACTTCCCTCTCCCTTTCAGCCACGTTCTGCTTGGATTTGTCATATTTTTCCTCTATTTTAGCCAGGGTTTCCTTGGCTTTATTCAGCTCTATCATTTGAGCTTCCAGCACTTGTATTTCCTGCCTTAGCTTCTGCATCTCTGGGCTCTCGGTCTGTTCTTTTGGTGGTGTTGCAGTGGCTGGCTCTTTTGCAGACACTTCTGTTGTAGCAGGAGTTGTTGTGGCTGGAACTGTTTCTTCTGCCTGCTTTGTTTCTGTTACCTCCTTTGGAGGGATGTCCTCTTTAGGGGTCTCCTCAAGGTTTATTATCTCTGTGGGTGATTTAGAAGACTGCCCTTTTTCTCCCTTCTGTATGGTTGCCTCTAAGGTATTCTCAGTCTCCAGCAGCCTTTGTTGGGTTTCCACCAGTTCTTTGTACAAAGTCATCAGCAGGTTAGTGATGTCCCTGTCTCTCCTTTGCTGAGCAACTTCATCGGTCTGTGGATGAATTGTTGGTGGGATTTTCATCCTCTTTTTGATTGCAGCTACATCTGCATCCCTTAGTTTGAGTACCTCTTGTATGGCCTTGACATCATTGGGATCATGTCCAAATTCTATGATGATGTCTTCCAAGGCTTTGATTCTGTTGTCCTTGGCTTGAGAGGATGCCCTCTCCAACTCAAGCTGTGATGCTGTATTGTTCAAACTGTTCTGTAGCTTGTAA
>APFE030060804.1:98601-126957 GCA_000404065.3 Pinus taeda | reverse complement strand
TTCAAAATGAAAAAATTTTGCACAAAAATGTGGCTTTTCCAAACCATAAGAATGTTAAATATTTGAATCTCTTAAGCTTTGTGCTACCTGGGGAGGGAGGTTAGTAAGGAAGATTTCACACATGAGGAACAGGGGAGTTAGTCATGCTCCAGTGCTTTTCTCTCTGAAGATATTTCAGCAACTTTGACCTTGGGAGATACACTATTTCTGCAACCCCAGCTACCTACCCAACTAGATTTCCTAGCATTTTTTGTTCCTTCTTGGAGGGTGCACTTAGACTTGCAAACCCTTTGAATGCCTTTTCTTTTCATTGGCTTTTCTTTCATTTCCTATCTAATGCAACCCTTATTCCTTCCAAGGTCCCAGATTAGACAGTTGGGAACCTTTGTTTCTCTACCTATCTAATGATCTGCCAAGATTAAACAGTTTGGACAGATATCATTCTCTATTCTACAAAAAATAAATTGAAAGCATGGCATGGCCCAGATTAGACTGTTGGGCCATCCATCAAAAGTAAGTTCATGTAGAAACTGAAACAGGCATCAGTCTTTCCTGAGGAAATATGTGATCTTTGCATCATCAAAGCAGAGCATATTTGGACCTTTGACCTCCAATCATGAAATATGAAACCTATTGGTATAGGTATCTAACAATATACAAACAATCAATTACTCGGCCGAAACCTAAGAAAAATACTTTTTAAGGTAGAGCCCATTTTGGGGCTCCTCCAGCTTGTTCCCTTCAAAATCAACTAATTCATAAGCCCCTTTTCCCAAAACAGGTTTGACTATAAAGGGACCGTACCACATAGACTTGAATTTGCCTGCCCCCAGGGCGTCTTTATCTTGGTCATAAAATAAGGCAAGGTCACCTTCAGAAAAGACCCGAGGACGGATAGCTTTATCATACTAAGTTTTAACCCTTTTCTTATGGGCCTCATTTATTATGGCGGCATCTCGACGCTGCTCATCGAGATGTTCCAAATGAATGAGGCGTTCTTCGAGACTAGATGTCTCTGGAAGAAGTTCTATAGCTAGCTTAAGGGACGAAATTTCACATTTGACAAAGAAAAATAGATTCTAGCCCGTAAACTAATTGAAAAGGAGTAAAACTGGTGGCAGTATTCACCAAGGTTCGGTATGCCCAGAGAGCTAGGTACAACATGATGTGCCAATTGGAGTGATTTTTGTCAATTGTCCTTTGCAGGATAGTCTTAAGGACTTATTCATGGCTTCAACTTGCCCATTGGCCTAAGGATAATACAAAGATGAATGCTCCTACCAGATGCCCAAATTGAGAGCCAATTCGATTATCAGTGTTTTCTGGAAGTGACTGCCATGGTCAGTGACAATCTCTCTTGGGATACGAAATCGGGAAATAACCTAGTTGAAGAGGAACAAGGCTATTGTTTCACTATCATTTTTGTAAGTAGGCATGGCCTCAACCCACTTTGTAAAGTAGTCTACAGCCACAATGATGTACTTGTGATTTTCCACCGAAGGCATATGACAAGTAGTAAAGTCAATGCCCCACTTTGTAAATGGAACAACAGCGATAACAAGAAAACGTGGAGCTGGAAGAGTGCGCATTTTTCAAGTATAAATTTGACAACGGTGGCAACATTTGACCACTTCAATACAATCTTTGAAAATTTAAGGCCAAAAGTAGCCAATATGCAAAATTTTCTGGGCTATTGCAAGCCCTGATAGATGACTGCCACATGCTCCACTGTGGCAATCATTAATTATAGACTCTACTTCCTCCAAAGTTAAGCAACGCCTAAGGATTGAATCAACCCCTTTGTGATATAATGTATCACCAATGATAACATAGTTCTTGGCAAGTTGACGTAACTTTCGACACTCATCCTTAGAGGAAGCAGGCAGGAACTTCGAAGTCTAGAGATATATGATGATATCTCCATACCAAGGATCTTGTGAAGAAATGAGGAATAAATGTTCATCGGGGAAATTTTCTTCATAGATGATGTCTTCCTCACAAGGCAACTCAGAAATTAATTCTACAAAAACCAATGAATTCTTAGACTTGGCTGAGAAGAACTCGAGATAAAATTCTTGCAAAATAACAATCCATCAATTGTATTTCCCCCTAATCACTTACCTAATGAGGACAAACTAAAATGGATTGGCAACTACTAAGACGAACATTTTGCGTAGCAGAAGATAATGACGAAGCTGCTGGATAGTATGGATAGCTACCAAGGCCAATTTCTCGATAGGATAATAATAGTTCATGACCTACTAAGCCTTGACTCAAGTAGTATATTACATGCTCAGTGAGAGAATCATCCTCCTGAACCAAAACCATACCTATGGTTCATTTTGCCGCATAGAGATACAAAAGGAAATCTCTACCATAATCTGGTGGACTCAACAATGGAGTAGAGATTAATGCCTGCTTAAAGGCATCAAAAGATCATTACACAAATTCATCGCATAAAAATGGAACTCATTTCTTAAGAAAACGCATAAACCCTTTGGTAATCTTGGCGTAATTTGCTATAAATATTCTTAAGAAATTTTCCTTTCCTTGGAGACTTTGAAGTTGACAAATTGAAGATGGGGGATGCAACTGAATTATTTCCTTAACCTTGAAAGGATCAACTCAAATCCCTTCAGTCGATACAATGATTCCTAAAAGCTGGCCAGATGTGATTGTGTTATGAAACCAACTCACAAAAAGATAGAAAATGATAGATTAACACCTTAGAATTTAGCCTCTTCGAGGGGGAAATCTCATTTACATTACATAAATGGATAATTCTTGGATGATTCAAATGATAAAACCATCTTTCTATATATAGGAGTCTAAGGAGTCACAATATAACCAAGCCGACCTAACAATAATAATATAAAGGCACAAAAATAACAATAGAAGGATTCTATGGTGCACAATAATAACAATATGGGGACAATAGGGGCATGACAATACTAATAAGGGATACAACTACAATAGTAATGGGGTAATCACTAGTATTATAGGGACCTAACATGCCCCTCTCCTTCAAAAAATGTGTTTTCCTCAATGCTTGAGTAGTTCTAGATGCTTCTGTATACAATTCTCATCCTACCATGTGGAATCTTTAGTGGATAAGTTCTTCCACTTGATGAGATACTCCAAAACTGATCGATTTCGTAGCTTTTGAGTTCTTGTTTCTCTGAATGCTTCTGGTTCCAATATAATTTTTCCTTCCTCGTCATGTTTTGGAAATATTGTTTGAACTGGGAGCTTGTCAGTTGTCACCTTCTTTAAACATGAAACATGGAAAACTGGGTGCACTCGAGAAGCTGCAGGAAGCTCCAATTTGTATGCCATAGTACCAATATTTTGCAACACCTTGTACGGACCATAATACTTTGGTGATAATCTATTATCCTTCTTAGCTTGCTTGAGGGACATTTGTTTATATGGTTGTATTTGTAGGAATACCCAATCACCTACATCAAAACTTCTTTCGCTCTAATGTTGATCTTCCTGTTGTTTCATTCTATTCTACGCCAACACGAGGTTATCCTTTAAGAGTTGGAGGAATTGTTGTTGATGCTCGATGTTATGTTCCACTCCTTGAACCTTAAAATTTTCTCTTAAATATGATGTGATGGATGGTGGCTGATATCCATAAAGTTCCATAAATGGGGTCATTTTTGTTGCTGTATGGAAGGAAGTGTTATACCACCATTTAGCGAGAGGCAACCATTTGACCCATTGGGTCTATTTATTAGATACAAAGCAACGAAAATATCCTTATAAACATTTGTTTACTATCTCAGTTTTCCCATCAAATTGAGGATAATAAGATGAGCTATGAGATAAATGAGTACCAAGACAAGAAAATAATTTTGTCCAAACATTTCTAGTGAAAATGGGATCTCTGTCACTTACAATAAACTTTGGGTTTCCATGTAGCTTTTGAATTGTTTCCATCTATACTGGCTTTAAATGGATGTGATAATGCATAAAAGTGTGCATACTTGGTAAGTCTGTCAACTACCACCATGATGACACTCTTTCCCTTAGACTTGTGTAAACCTTTGATAAAATCCATTGAAACCTCCTCCCAATGTTGGCTTGGAATGGATAAAGGTTGTAATAGACTGGGGGTCTTAATTGTTTCAACTTTATTTTGTTGGAAAACCAAACATTCCGCTGTAAACTTTAGAATATACGATTTAAGTCCATCCAAAAAAAATTCCTTCTTAACCCTGTGGTAAGATTTTAAAAATCATGAGTTCCCTCCTAAGGGATAAGTGTGCAATTCCATAAGAATCTTTTTTTTTAGTTGGGAATTCTTACAGAGGTATAAGCGATCTTTGTACCATAATGAATCATTTTCCCAGCTAAATGTATCAGATGTTCTGGAATATTGTTGTAACTTTCGAATAAGTGCCCACACTTCTTCATCATTCTTCCATTCCTCCCTTGCTTCATTTATCTAATCTGGTCGGATAATAGAATTGGCACACAAAAATGCTTCCACATCCTCATCCTTTCTTGAGATGCATCTGCCACCACATTTTTCTTCCCTTATTTTGTAGATGATTTCAAAGTCATAACACAAAATCTTTGTGACCCACTTTTGTTTCTCTTCAGAGGATAATCTTTGTTCTTAAAAGTATTTAAGGCTATTATGATCCATTTTTACCTTGAAGTGTCTTCCCATTAGGTAGGGTCACCATTTCTTAAGTGCATGGAGTATTGGCAACATTTCCTTCTCATAAATAGCTTTGTGTAAAAACTTTCCCTTGATTAGACGACTTTCAAAAGCAATGGGTCTTTCATCTTGCATTAGAACACCACCATTTCCATTTCCTGAAGCATCACATTCCACAATAAAGGTTTTTGTGAAGTTCGGTGTAACTAAGATCGGTGCTTGGCACATTGCCTCTTTAAGATGTTCAAAGGCCTTTGTTGCTTCCGGAGTCCATGAAAATGCATCTTTCTTCAATAATGTTGTTAGAGGTGCTGCTATTCTTCCATAATTCTTAACAAGCTTGTGATAATACCCTGTCAACCTGAGAAATCCTCGCAGATGCTTTATGGATGTGGGGATTTTCCATTCCTTAATGGCTTTAATTTTGCTAGGGTCTACCTTAACTCCTTCATCAGATACAATATGACCCATATATTCCAACTCTTAGACTCCAAAGAAGCATTTGGATCTTTTTGCATATAATTGTTTCTCCTCCAATACTTGTAGCACCCTATCAATATGTTCAACATGATCCTACCAAGACTTGTTGTAGATTATTATATCATCAAAAAATACTAACACAAATTTTCTAAGGAATGGTTTGAAAATTGAATTCATCAAACCTTGAAATGTTGAAAGTGCATTGGTAAGGCCAAAACCAAAAATTCATAATGACCCTCATGAGTTCTAAATGTTGTTTTTGGAATGTCTTTAGTCTTCATTCTGATTTGATGATATCGTGAATGAAGATCCAACTTGGTGAAGTAAATTGATCCATGCAATTCATCCGGAAATTCATCAATGACAGGAATGAGAAACTTATCTTTAATAGTGAGCTTGTTGAGCTCCCTATAATCCGGACACATGCGCCATGATCCATCGTTCTTGTGCACCAATACTACTGGAGCAGAGAAAGAACTTTGACTTGGTTGAATTATATCAGCCTCTAGCATTTCTCCAACCATATGTTCAATTTCACTCTTTTGGACATAGGGGTATCTGTACGGCCTGATGTTTGGAGGAACACTTCCTGGAATCAGATGAATAGTATGATCATGATCACACATAGGTGGGAGACTTTTCGGAGTCTCAAATACCTTGGAATGATTGTCCAAGACTTTTTGGAGATCTAGATAAATAGATGATTCCGATGTGGAAACATCTAGCGAACATAATTGTGCAATTACACCTCTTTGCTCCTTTTTTAGAAGCTTTGTCATACCATTAGAGCTGGTTATCTTTCCTGGTTTGCCTGCAATACCCCTTAATTCAACTTCCTTTCCTTCCGTAGAAAATTTGATGAAAAGTTCTTGAAAATTTAAAGCTATTGTACCCAAGGATTTTAGCCATTGGACTCCTAGTAAAACATCAACACCTCCCATTGGAATGGAAAGCATTGGGCTAGTCAATACATATTCTCCCATGGATAGCTTGATATTATGGCACTTTCCAGAGCAATTTATTGTTCCTCCACTTGCAACCATTACTTGACACTCTGGTGCTAGATATAGGGAGCAATTCAATTCTTTTGCTATCTTACAATGAATAAAATTGTGGTTACTTCCTGAATCAATCAACACTATTACCTTTTTCTTCTTGATATGTCCTTCTATCTTGATAGTTTTAGGAGTGGTAATTCTAGCCAATGCATTACAAGATACAGTTGGATTCAGTACTTCTTTATCTAGGGTTTGTTCCTGGAGTATATCCATTTCTTTTGACATTTCTTGTTCCTTTTCTTCTTCCTCTTCACAATCTATGTAGAATAGTTTCTTCTCAGCACACTTATGAACTTTAGTGTATTTTTTATCACAACTGTAACAAAGCCCTTTTGCTCTTTTTTCTTCCAATTTTTGTGGTGTCAACCTTATAGGTTGTGGAAGGCTAGGGGCAACAACACTTCCATCTTTATAGTTGTGAGTGGTAGGCTTCCTGGTTGCCATAATTTTGCTTTCCATTTTTCTTTCTAACTTGAATGCCTTCTCCAATGAATTAGATTCCCAAAGGCAAACCTCATGTTGGATATTGTCCTTTAAAGTCCCTATGAACACATCAATCCTATGCTCTTTTGGAATATCTTTTACCCTTATGTTCAATTTTTGGAAGTCCTCAATGTGATCCATCTTTGAACCCTTTTGTTTGATACTTATCAGTTGGTTAAAAAAAGTGTTGCCTTTTGTATCCTCATAATGTGCTATGAATTCTTCCATAAAAATTGCCCAAGTGACAATTTGTTTATGAGAGCAAAGCCATTGATACCATACAAACTGATTTGGTTCCAAATATGAAGTGGCAATATGTACCTTTTGTGTGTTTTGCACATTATTGAGATCGAAAAGTTGCTCCATCTATAGTATCCATGTTGCGGGATCCTTGCCATCAAAATTCCTCATATCAAGAATATGGTGGTTCTTAGATCCAATGTTAAAGTCTATGAAATCATGATTAACATTTATTTTTTTCTCATCATGAGTTTCCTTTACTACCCTTTCACCATTAGTAAGTATTTCTTGTAGAAAATTTGTCAAATCCGTCTTCAAATCTGACATGCCTGTCTTCAAATATGTCTTCAAATCTATCTTCAAATCATCCATCTTAGCTTCCACATCATTCATATAAGCTTCTACATCTTTCTTCAAACAATCCATCTTAGATTCTGTTACTTTTTGTGCGAATGAAATTTGTTGCACTTGGTCTCGTAATTTTGATATATCATGTTACATTTCTTCCTCTTCTTCATAAGTCATGCTAGAGATTTTAGGTTGCTTACTAGGTGTTTGCATTTTCTTTCCTCAGGGCATCAGTTACTGATAATAATTCTATACTATGCCCTTTGAATTCCTTCAAAATAATTTTTCAAACCAAGCTTAAGCAAAAATTTGAAAAAATCTACACACCTTTTTTCACTTTGTAGGAGCTCGATATTGCCTCTGATGTATCTCTATAATTTCAGATCTTTCAGTTATGAAATTGTGACTTGTGGTAAACCTCTGCATCCTCTTTCCAATGCCACTAGTCTGATTGAATTTAGATTCTCCAAGAAAGATTTATGCACAATCTCCCAAGATGACATGATTGTGTACCTTTTCAAAAGAGCGAACTTGTATGAAGTGCCACGTGTCACTGTTTCAACCTTAGGATCTGAAAAATATACACAGGAAACTACAATTTGTCCTCTTTTTGTAAATTCTTATGAAATTTCAATCTAATGCTCAAAACAAAATTTATGACTATTTTCTCCACGTCACCTGTTTGGAATGTAATTCAGAAGTCTGCAAAATACTAACTTCCTCAGATCATATCTCTGCAAATATTGCGCGACAAGCTTTGAAATTTGGAACTGAGGTTCAACGTGATTTTTTCTCAAACGAGATTTTTCTGTAGCATTTGAAACATCGTAGAAAAAAAAGTATAGCGCAAATTCCATGAGGACCTGTTTGGAGCAGTGAAACCCTAGAATTCAAAGCTTTGATACCAAATGTTATGAAACCAGCTCAAAAAAAGATAGAAAAGGATAGATTAATGCCTTAGAATTCAGCCTCTTCAAAGGGGAAACCTCCTTTACATTACATAAATGAACAATTCTTGGATGATTCAAATGACAAAACCTCTTTTCTATATATAGGAATCTAAGGAGTCACAATATAACCAAGCTGACCTAACAATAATAATATAAAGACATAGAAATAACAATAGAGGGATTCTATGGGGCACAGTAATAACAATATGGGGACAATAGGGGCATGACAATATTAATAAGGGATACAACTACAATAGTAATGGGGTAATCACTAGTATTATAGGGACCTAACAGACTGCAAAAACACACTTATTCAAATTCAATCGGATTTTATAAAATTGACATCTCTCAAAAACTAACTGAAGGTGGCTAGGATGATCAATTCTCTTTCGAGAATGAGCAACTAAGTCATCCAAGTATGCTTCGATAACATGTTTGATGTAGTGGAAAGCATAAGACATGGTCAACTGAAAAGTAGCTCCAACATTTTTAAGACCAAAAGGCATCTTCTTATATGCAAACATGCCCCAGGGACAAATAAACACTATCTTGTGCTGGTCCTCTGGATGGATAGTAACTTTATTGTAACCAGAGAATCTGTCCATGAAAAAAAATATTTCATTACCTGCACATTCATCAACAATTTGATCAATAAAAGGTGTGGGGTAGTTTTCCTTTTGACAAGCTTTATTCAAATCCCTAAAGTCGATGCATACTCAGATCATTCCTTGACTTTTTATGTACCGGGACTCTATTGGAAACCCACTCCATTAGAGGAACGAGGTATATGAAACCCGCCTTAAGTAGCTTTTCAACTTCAGCTTTAATAGTTATTGCTTTCTAAGGATTAACCGATCGAAGCTTCTGACGAATAAGTTTTCCGTTTTCGTACATCTTGATCTCATGCTAGACTATAGATGGATCAGTTCCAGGCATTTTCTCATAAGACCAAGTGAACACATCTCGAAAATCTTTCAAGAGGTCAATGTAAATTTGATTTTCTTCAGGGGAACAATCGACTCTGATGAAGACATTTTCTATAATGTTAGGATTCCTATAGATGTTTATGGGTACAGTTTTTGAGATAACCAACATATTACCTTCGACAAATAATTGTGTTGGAGCCAAAGGGTTTGAAACTGTACAAACATCGCTAGTAAGCAAATTGGAGAACCTGGATTCGACTTCATGCAATGGAGGAAGAAAACATGGAAGATTATGTAAATCTTCCCACAGTTGATCTACGTCCATCATTGCTTCTAAAATTTCTTCTTCAGATGATAAAATTGTATCTAAGCAATCCAAAGCAGAAATAGAGTCAAGGGTCCAAGCTGGAGCCACATCACCATCCAGCTCCTCCTGTGAAAAAGGAGTGGGATGGTTATCTATAGAGCTAACTATAAATTAATAGCTAAGCTCTACTACAGACATGGGAAATTCCATTCCACCAACCTACCCTCCATCTAATGTGATCGTAGATGAAGGTAAGGTCCAAGGGTCTAAAAAATAATGAGTTCGAAAGAACTCCTTCTGTGAATCCCCCTTGGAGGATGAAACTGCATTTATTCTAGCTGTAGGAGGGGAAGGTCAAATATACCCATTAACGAAGAGTACATCCCAACTCCTAAATTCTCAATAGGTTGACGGGGGTTATGCACCAATGGAACAGTAGAATATGAAGTTGCACGGGAGTCACCTAGAGAATAATCTAATTGATCAATTTTAACAATTCTCCCCTCATGAGGAAAACAAAGGATGCATAATAAAGATGAAACTATGGTATCCATCTCGTAAATCCAATTTCTTTCTAAGAGGAGGTTGTAATGTAGGTTGGCATCAATGATTTCTACCTCAATATTAATGACCTTTCCTCCAACACATATAGGAAATGCTGGAACAATTCCATGTGGCCTATGAGAATTTCCATCAAATGTTGTCAAGAGAGTCAGTGAAGGAGTAACTAAAGGTGATCCAATGAACTTCCAACATGACATAGATGTTACGCATGTGGAAGCTCCATCATCTATAACTGTCCAAAAAATATTGGTTTTTCGGTAAGTGGACTTTATCTCGAAAGCCATATGGTGAGGAAGTCTCTTTTTGACATTCAGCATATCAAAAGTGAGCACTAAAGAATTCTTTGGATCTACTGCCCTGATTGCCGAAAGCAAAGAATTTCTCTGAGTAGGACACAATTGGAGTACCTCCAATGCAAACATAACACAAGGACTTTGAGCCAGCTCTTCTACAATCGAGTAGTTCTGGGCTACCCTAGCATTAGGGTTAATAGTCGAGCACTTTGCAGAACCTTTCAGTATCTGAGGTATAGACTCAATAGAGGGTCGCTCAATATGAAGTGGGTCTGTGGTTTTGAGAACAAATTTAACCTTAGATGTGTCTGTTTCACTATAATCGTGTGCTCATGTAGCAATGTCAACATGAGAGTTCATCATATAAACATTTAAGGAATTTTCCCCTTCCTGGTTGCCCCCTGCGAAGGTACCAGCATTTGAGTTCGCACCAGTAAGTAGTTGCTGCCCTTGGAGAAAAAGGTTAGTCAGAATAGCTTGGGAGCTAGAGGACCCTTGCTACACTAACAAGTGCTAAGAATATTGAATCTTAGGGTAGAGGTGAGTCAAATGATATCCATTGTATAACTTGCATGGAAACTTAACCTTTTTCCTGGACTCTTTTCTACCCTCACCAGCACCATTGGCGGGCTTGTTCGCGTTGCCCTTCCCTTCCTCGTTCTTCTTCTTACCTCATCCCTTCCTCTTCCCATCAGAATGTTGATTTCCTTTGGGGTTAGAGACATAGATAGCATTTATAGAGGTAGGTTGGGAAGGCGAAGGTGTAGACGGTGCTACCTGGTTAGAAGAAACAGTTTGTAGAGACAACTGCTGCAATTGGTTTGAAAGGCTCACCGTATTTGTGTCAATTGATCCAACCATACCATCAGTGTGAGGGCTTGGATTTGGTTTGGCTAAATCAACCTTAGATCTAGGAGTGTCAGGTAGGATTTTCTAAAGAGTCCCAAACTGAGAATATATCAGTTCTAATTGCTGGGCTCAAAAAATGGCCTACTATTCCAAATAATCATCAGAAAGAGAAACATCCTTTAAGATCTCAGGTTGTAATCATTTGAGAAACCATTCAAGATGGAACTCTGGTGCAATTTCGGGTTTGATAAACCTTTTTCTCCTTCTCCATTCCTGGATATGATCTGAAATGTGAGTAGTCATGTCTTGATGAAAGTTGGGCAGAAGCTCAATTCCGGCTTCATAGCAGATAGGAAACTGAAAATGGTTCAAGAAAATATTACCAAATCAGTGAAAGAAGTATAGGTTACCCCTGGCAACTCTATATACCATTTGGACACATTTCCAGTTAGGGTGTGCTAAAATAACCTCAACCTGATCGAATCATCTATTAGGGAGTTGGATGAGCACCATAAGTGAAATGTGGTCACATGGTCTTCCAAGTCTTCACCACTCTTCCCTTTGAACTTTGGAATATCCGATGGAAGTTTAGTTGGGACCAGAGGCCAAGCCGGATTGTACCTAATTGGATCATTCGTCAACTTAGTTAAGTCTGGCAAATTAAGCGTGGCCAAAAATGGAAGTCATGGAGGACCTTGGGAATTCTATCCAGAATGGGTGGGGTTCCCAAAGGTATGAAAAGAATGAACTAGATTTTGAAAGGCACCAGGTCATCCGAAGTAACTCATAGAGCCTACTGAACCTGATCCTTGTAGTCCAACAAAATTCATAGTTTGACCAACTCTTGCCAAAAATCCTCCGTAACCAGTGAACTTACCCCCTAACGAAGTATTGAAAGGATCTGATAGCCTCTGATAAGGGTTCCATGCATTAGAAATGGGTGAAAAACTTTGAAATGAATTAACATAACAATACAACACATTCCCTTGTTGGCTGAAAAATTGATTCCCATCTCTTATCCCACTAACTGCAAGGTTTGTCCAACTCTGGAAGGGGTTACAACCTTGACTTGTAAAAGGAAAAGGCATTGAACCTACTGTCATATTGGAATGTGGTATATGAACACTTCCAAATGGGAAACCCTGAAAAGAAGTTGATCCACTCATCATGGATGTAGAGGCGGTTGATGGTATGCTCAAAGGAATTGAAGGAATACTTTGAGACAACATTCCAAAAGGGAAGAATCCAAAACTAGATGCAGTAGCTTGAGAACTTCCACTCATTGATGGAATGGAAGTGGACCCAAATATAGTTGTGCTAGGAGTATTAGAAGGGATGGAAATAGTTCCTCCCCCTTGTACAAATATGGGAGTCTGCATGCTTGCAACACTCATCGTGGATGCCATGCTTCCAACAGTGGTCATCGCAGGGATAGATGTACATAAACCTGGGCACGAAGGCCTGTGAGTCAAAGTTCCAACGTATACCAAAATGTCTAGATGATCAAGAGGGAGAGGAGAATTCAGAGCTGCAACCAACTCTTAAAGATATTCTACTTCAATACTATCTTCCAACTAGAAGAGTACTCGAGAAAGAACTGGTGTGTTCCTCTCTAACTTTGTACTGGTACCAGGTCTATATTGTGAACTAATGCCCCCAAGTGGAGGATCAATCTCTGATGTGCCAAATGCATTGGTTGGAAGCCATTGGCAGAATAGCTCCTACGCCTTCTAGGAAAGGGTTCCAGACTCATATGTGAAAGCCCCCGAAGTCTCCAAGACCATTGAGATGGTCGGGAAACCAATTTTATTTATTTAAAAGA
Organism: Pinus taeda; assembly: GCA_000404065.3. Taxonomy (NCBI): domain Eukaryota; kingdom Viridiplantae; phylum Streptophyta; class Pinopsida; order Pinales; family Pinaceae; genus Pinus; species Pinus taeda. Next base: position 113,965 of record APFE030060804.1, on the reverse strand, counting down.
TCTACTTAAAGACTCAAGAAAATTATAAAGCTAGGCTGACCAGGAGAACAGAACACTCACTAAAATTTCCCTAAAGATATCAACAATCAAATGACTCCCAAGTATTTCCACTCCAGGTGATTAGGATCAAACACCAGAATACAAGAAAGTTAATAATTAGGGCCTTCGGAAAATAGACTGGGGTAATTACACCCCAGGCCTACTAGTGAAGGTATGAAAAGTAGTTACGCTGACTTGCAGACAACAACCTTTGCCTATGCAAGCCCCCAAGCTTCGCAAGGGTGCCCTCTAGAAGCAATGCTAAATGTGATGCAACTTCAACCTCAAGTGCCACAGGATTCCCCTCCCCAACCACCTATGTGATTCCTAGGATAGGCAACTATGGTCACCAACTCGTATCAAAATTTGGGTGGAACAGTCGTAAGGTAGAATATGACAAGTAAGAGAGAGGGTATCTCTCTTCCTTATCTTCATTAACCCTCGTGCTTTACTCCCAGTCATGGAGCTTTCCCGGTCTCCCTAACACTATTGGATTTTTCTCCTTAATCAAACTTCTATGTTTTACAGTTTAGAGCGGCCTTGGAGAGTTAACTCTCCTCTCACCTAATCCAAGGCCTGAATAAACCTAAACTTGTTGGTGTATTCTGATGACAATACAAAAGTTCTAGTTTATTTTAATCAAGTGCTTGATTTTTAATGCCTGTTCTTTTAAGTCAATGGCATAGATGGAAGTGAAACCAATGGTATTTGTATGACGCAAAAGAAATCAATGAAAAACTAACTATATGAATTCAATCATTTGTTCTTCAATGAAAAGATTTCTCTACGTGGGTTCTACAAAACTTCTATAAAGAAAAAAAAAACTTTTTCTTTTCTTTTCTTAAAACACACTTCACACGTACAAAAACTAAAAATACTATTGATGCTTTAATAATGCAAAACTACCCTAATGCAAGGTGTAATGAAGACGCAAGATCCTAAATTACTCTAAAAAAGAATGAAAGTAATTGTTTATAACTATTAATAAGCCAACTTAAGTATTGAAAAGAATACAAATTTTGAATACAAAATTCGCTCCAAACAAGAAGGACAAATCCCAAAAGATCACAATTCACTTTCAAAAAATCAAAAGAAACCAAAATCAAACTTGGCAAAAGAAAACAAAAACAATGTTTTTTGAGATCTTTTCTTTTTCAAGAAACAATCAAAACAACCTTTTGAAAGCACTCTAAATTCCACTACAACTCAAAGACCAAAAACGGAGCAAAGGAGTCTTTGCAAGTTACAAATTCGACAACGAATGAAAACTTGAACAAAAAGGCTTCAACTTGTACTAAACGACCCAAATAGCAGCTAAGAGCTTGACAAACTGACCAAGAAGTTAGGAAAGAAATACTTTAAAATTAATCAAAAAGACTTCCAAAAAGGCAAGAAAAGCTATAAGGCCACAAAATGACGGAAAGCAAAGCAAGTAGACCAAAAACCGAGCTTGACACTAAGATTGAAAACAATCTCCTGTTCTAGAGGACCAAAACAATCAAGAACCTTTGTAAGAAGTCTTGTGTGCCAAAAAACAAATCACAAACTCACTCAAAAGCAAACCTAGGCCAAATATTTCAATGCAGAAGAGACTTCAAAATAGTAAGCTTGTAGAATAATGAAATTCTTTATATAGAAATTGACCACTTAGAGACTAAATAGACCAAGCAACAAATCTTTCTGGGCAGAAAGATTTGAGAAAACAATGCAAAAAATGGTATACGCGACTATGTTCAAGCACAGAGGTGTGTACATGCACTTCTGATAAAGGAAACTCACGTATACGTGAGTTCACTTCACAGAATCAAGTGTGTGTATGCTACTATAAATAGAGTAAAGTGCATGTACAAAGCTTTGCAAGAAAAATAAAAAAAGGCCAGATAAAAAAGATTAGACTTAAGGTCTGAAACTCTACTGGACCAAATAATATTGTACAATAAGCAAACCAAATACTGAGCCCTAATAATCCCTGGCGAAGTCGCGAATTCTGTTACGGGAATAAGTACCCTAGGGCTTTGGGCTGGAACCCCAACAGGGAAAGAGACAACTACAGTAAGAAACACACATACAACTCAGGCAAAATGCTTATATAAACAAACTATGCGAGAGTGACCATATCGGGATTTCCTTCATTCGAATAGGTCCCGTAGGGTTCAGACCCTATGCAACTCCTGATGTTCTTTAGACCTGAAAATCATTCAATTTGAACATACATAGCAGTATAGAGGTAAAGCATATTCATGGAATTTTAACTTTATATCATATAAAATAATGTTCAGTTATACATCAAAATAACATTCATACATGAATTACAACACGATTTGATGCATAAACAAAGTTATTTTCAGAAAGAAGACAACATTTCTTTCATTACAATAAGCTATAAATAACACAGAGAATTCACCTGAGTCTTCTTCTTCCGGCTCCAAGCAGAACTGTCCATCGGATCCGTCCAGTCCCAGTCTTTAATAGCCTCCTTCCATAACCAATATTATGATATCTCAAGAAAGAGGGAGAATATCTATCTTTAAGGAAACAAGGGTTTCCTGAAACTTGGGGAAGTGCATGAAGCACAGGGATACTTTAGACTCAGTCAGGGATAATCTCAGTATAATAATTCTATCTCTTGTCCTCCTTAAGGCCTTCCCATAGAAGGCTATTTATACTTCTCCCAATTAGTCTTTTAGTTGGGAAACAATTGGGCCATGGGCACTAGAAGGCAATCAACAGGTAAAACCTGTGAAGTTCGCCCACAATTAAGGAAATTTGTTTTTTTTAAGTGTTTTAACACATATACGTGGTTTGGGTATTGACTAACCTGCGTGTACATGGTTTTATCTCAGGGAAAAGTAGCGTACAGGGAATAAAACACTGTTTTTAAAATCTTTGGACCATGTTTGAAAGGAGGGGTTTCCCTAGGCCATAAACCAAGCATCACAAATACCAAGGGTGGTAAATGGTGCTATAACAGAGATTCAAACTAGACTTTGAGGGCTCATCTTGTCATCTGATCCTCCTTCTAGTCCCATAAATGTTGATGGTGTTGGTCCCACCAACATTCAAGGGGATCTCCCGGTAATAAGACCCAACTAGAACTTAGACCGTTTGGAGTAGGAGTCCCAATAGTGGGTGGTAATGTAGTGCCTTGATCATAGTAGCACGTAGAGCTAAGTATAATGGCTTTGGTTGGAAGCAAGCATGTGACCTTGTAGTGAGTCAAGTGAGATGCATGGGGTTTATAACACATAGAGGGGAAAAGGAAGTGTGTCCCTTAGAAGCTTGTAATAGTACATAGCCTAAAAGGAACACACGAATGGAATGACATCACAAGATGGAAGCGGAATATTCCACAAACCAAAGTGATGGGTTAATTCAACAACATGGCTTCAACAAGATCCATACAATTGCATACAAAATAGCTCATAAGCAAACACGTAAGTTAAACAACATACATTGTTAAAGTAACCAGAACAGTCGAATTACAAGAAAAACATATGCATCAAAACGTGCTGGAGCAATTATGTTATTAAGTGAAATTTCCATCCATACATACACCATTGACAACCACTAGCCCCAATAGTGCAACATTACAGTCAACACCGCCTACTCCTCCAAATAAGTGTACTCACTCTTCGCCATGGAGAATCCAAGGCTCATATTGGCTTAAGGGGGCCTAACCCATGTTCAGAGTTGTTTGCACAAACCAACAAAAACCTCAACGGATGGCCCTTTCAGAAACAACCTGCATAGCACAGGTTGCAGTCTCACTCAAAGTAGTATAAGGGGATTCTAGAACTAGGTTTCTATATCTAGGGATATGTGATAATTGCTTTCTAAGTCTGCACAGCTTCAGATTTTCCTTCACACAGATCGATATCTTCCTAGGGCTTGCCACTGTATCTATGTCAAAATGGCTTCTAGACCTTCACAAAGGTATACGATCAGTATTTGCAGACATTAACTAGATAATTTATCTAATTTTGTGAATCAATAAACAACCCTAGATCTTATTTCACACAGATCTATTCAATTCATCTGAAAGCATAGCATAATTAACTATTATCTTCCCGGAATAGGCTAATTACTTAAATCATGCATTAATAATACAGATTTAGCAACTTCACACAACATTCATTCGTTACTTCATAAAAGCATATCATTAAGCGACAAAATATAGCATAAATAGATTCAACAAAAGTACACAATAATTCTTAAAAAGTTGTCTTTATTGATCTTCAATGTTCAGATTACAAACTCTTCTACCTTGATCACTCAGCTACAAGGGTCCGCGCACTTAGATGTGGACTCTATCCAGGCCTCCTATGAACTCCACTGTAGGAGCCTTCCCTTCTTCACCTAAGTGCAAGAATTAGAGCCTTCCTGCCTTAGCACTTGTCCAAGATAATAAAAACCTTTCAGTGTACTCAATTCTCTATCAAAGTTTTTCATAAGAATTACTATGACTCATATAGATTTCCTTCATACAATACCATGGTTCACGAACCATGGGAGAATCTTAAAACCAACAAAAAACAAGGTCTAAGACCCCTTTGACTCCTATCTATCTACGTGCTTTGCATCCATATATTACAGAGACTTTACATTCTTTTTACAAAATCATTTAAAAAATTGGGTTAAATTAACACCAAAACTAACCCTAGGGACCCTATCCCAAGAAGCCCCCAACACAAAGATCATGACTCGCCCTTGGGTCACTCAGCTGGCAGTGCAATCTTGCTTTGAAGACAACCCAGCTCAACCTTGATCACTGCAACTTCAACAATGCTTTGCGTTGCTACCTGTTGTACTTCTTTGACAAATTTCTCTATTGTTGGCCCCTCCATTGGGAGGCACATGCTCCTTTACGTCTACTGTAGTCCCTTGAGCTTCTCTTGAAGTGACAGAGTATGTTGAAAAGCTTCCTCTAGCCATGGCTCCAATCTCCCCTTCAGCAAGGCCTCTTTCCTATGCAATTTCTCCACCTGTGTGAGTAGCTTTTTTCCCTCTTGTAGCTTCGCCAGGTGCTACGCTGGCACCAAAGTGCACACAGTCCCTCAAACCTCATCATATTATTGTTATGTTTCTCTAACATCTGTGTTTAGCTTCTTCAGGTTTGGGTCCTCCTGTAGATTCATCCATAATTCCATCACTGCATCAAACATTGAGGAATAGTCATTGACTGTGGTATCCAATGTATTCATTCCATCCTTAATTGTTTCTTCACGCTTCTCTCGAACCTTGGGTGGAGTCGTGGGCTGCAAATTCAACTGCATCTTTGCTATCTTCATTTGGAAATCAAAGGTAACTTTCCCAACTTCCTCCTTTATTACACTTACTGAGGCAGCCAATTGCCTTATTTTGGTTTAGACCTCCGCATCCTATAGGATGTTTAATTCAGGCACTGACTTGTAGGCATGTGCAATCATTGTTTCCAAGATTTGATGTCATGTCTTCAACTCCCCCTTTTCCTTTAATGCCTGAGTTTTCTCTGCAAACAATTATTCCTTGTTGACCTTAAATTCAATAATTATAGTGAGGGCACATTGTTCCTTGATCCTCAGTTATTCTGACACCCCCTGATGCAGCGCATGGAGGGTCTGGAGTGGCAGTGCACCAAAATTTAGGCCCATATCATTCACTGTGTTGATCACATCACAATCCTAATCCAATTCTACGTGAACTAATCCCTCTGGAAATGGAATGACTCTAAGATCCAGAGTCTGTTCTAGCTCCACCACTCTGCTACTTCCCTATGTCTGGCTTGCTTTTGCTCTAGTTGCTTTCTCCGTGCCCGCCTAGATCATGGTAGCCTGGATCTGCAACTAGAGCAGATCCTTTTGGATGCTCCCCAACATCTGCGTATATTGTTGCTAAAACTACTACAACATTTTAGTTTGTTGTGTTCTTCACCTTGTCTCTGATCTCATCGAGATTGCCCTCAGTCACCACCATTAGATCGATATGTGTTTGCTTATCGGACTTATGTTTTTTCTATTGTTTGCCCATCTTCTCTTGCCCTCATCTCTTCAAAATGAAAGGAGTGCGCTGCTCCTCACCACTACCTCCTCCCTGCTCTGACATTTCGTGCTCTTTAGTGTGTTACAAATCTTATTTGTTACTTTCTTCTGTATCCTATTGTTCCTTCTCAAATTTCTCTTGAGCAGCATGCTCCTTCACTTCCTGCTCTTCCTCCACGATTGCCTTAGAAGTAACTTCCCTTTTATTCTTCTCAGTGAGAGATTTTGTAGCTTTCTTAGTAGCCTCCTTACGTTTCTGCACATCAGAGATCTCCATATCTTTGCTAGTGCCTACATCAGCCCTCGTGGGTTTGTGCCACTCTAGTGGCCAAAACCCCATAACCTGCTAAATGTCTGTCTCAGATACCAGATAGGGAAATAAGTGCCATGTTTGTTTTGGGTCCTTCCACTCTTAGATGGACACATTGTGAAAGTTAGCCTTGAACTCTGCGAAGGCTAACAACTATGTGAACAAGGTTGGGGACAACCTTGGCCTCTAATTGATCACCATATGGAGGTCCATGTCTACCAAAATCCAGAGAATGTTTGATTCCTTGATCCTTCCCATATCCTTTGTTGGCCACAATGAGGCAAACTGTGTTGCCTCAGGTAGATCTTCCTTATGCAGAGGAAACTGATTGTCCTCTGAGAATCTCCAAGTGACTAAAATAATAGATAACAAAAGCCATGCACAATTTAATGGATTACCCTTCTCCTAAGATTCTCAGTAGTTTACGAGGAACTCCTGGCATAGATACTTTTGCTAATTGTATTGGACACCTTTCACGCACTATGTTGTGAGTGACACTACCCGTGCCAGAACTTCGTCTGTGCGACAATTCCTCATAATTTTTCCCACAACAATCTGGGCAACAAACTGCACTGCCTAGTCTTGAATTGAGCGGATAGAGTATCTGCGTGAATTTTTAACAAGGTCATACTCTTTCTTCATTTTATCTACCAACTCTTTTTCTCCTGTCTTCCTTACAAACTCCTTGGAAGGGTCCACTCCTTTGTGAGTTAGCCTCGTTATCCCATGGATCAACATGTTTGTTATTGGAACGGGCTACCCAAGCCACAGACACCCATCACGCACTAACACCAGCAACTGACACACACAAATCATGTTGATAGTTGAGCGATGATAATGAGGTACACACAACATGTTTAACAACCCAGCCTGCTCAATGCCTCTAACCTACTTCATGGGTTCTAAGTATGTAACCCTCGTCTCCTCATAATAGATTTTAGCCATGTACTTGTTGGTCACCAAATGTGGGAACCTCTCATGGTCACGAGGTCCCAATATTCCAAATCCTAAAAATTTCCCTGAATCCAGATCCTTAGGGACTTGGAACTTTCCATTTTGAAAAGGTATAGACTCGGGAAGCCAAGAGATATGCTCAATCTCTTCAGCATGCACTTCTTCTACACCTTGGTACTCTTCGTCTTCTAAATTGACCACTTTCTCCGGTTGTTTGTCTTTATTCTCCTTTAGTCGCACCTCCATATTCTTCCTTGGCGATGATCCATGGGGGCTTCACTGGAGGAGCAATACCATACCATGTGTATTAATATTAGGGGATATATATTGAGGAAAAATTAGCATAATATATTGAGCATATAATAGGGGGTAAAGGGTTTTTATATTGACAGGTATAAAAAATCAAGCTCAAAGTTAATGAGAAAATATAAAGGGGTATAAAAAATGTTAATGAAAAATTAGATACCTACAATATCTAGTGAAGGTAGGGGTCTTTTAAATTAGGTGGGTATATTGGGTTCATATTGGTAGGGGGTTAAATAATGAAAGTTTTAGAGATATTTTCCAATATGTAGTCCAATTAAGGGTATTCTTTAGTATGCCATGAACACACGTGCTATGTCATAGGTTCATTGAATGAAGCCCCCGTGTGATGATCTCACCAGCATTGGCTTATTCTACTTCTGCTTAGCAACTAGTTTCTTCTCTTTCAGAGCTAGATGCTTTTCTTTCGAGGCTAGTTGCTTCTCTTTCACAATGGATTGCTTCAGCCTTGGCGAACTTGATGCGGTAAGTACAGGGGTAGTAGCTTCCATGATTGGACTTTTTGGGCTTGGCGTGTCAGACGCAACAACTTCTGAACTTAGGGCTTCGGTAGGGTTGGTATAAGTCATTTTCTGGAGAATGACCTTGTGGTTCCACACAAGTAAGGAAGAAAATGTTGGGCTTGCCACGAAATCTTCCTAGAACTAACGACTCATAAACTTTAGACAACAAATTGCTCAAACAAGTCTCAGAATGCAAAGTGTTCTTCGATGGTCCAACATGTAAGGCTTATAGGGTTTTTTTAATTCAAATTTGGTCGTTCACCCAAAAATATGATAATAAATGCCCCTTTGGTGACAAATCTTCATTTTCCATAAATAGCACCTACCCTCTCCTCTTAACTGATTTTCAGCCATCAACTCATGAATAGTAACCTCAATGGCTACATTTGGACCCACCTGCGCACCACCAACTTCCATGCCAGAGATTCACCTGTCGCACCTCTGTCATCTATCATGGAGCCTCCCTACCAAGTTTTTCATTTCATCCAGCAACATAGTTTATAATTCCTCAATCCCTTGCAACTGCCTGGATTATTGAGATTGTCCTGCTGCCATATAGTCATTGCATAGGGGTAGGATCCCTTGTGCATAGCTTTAATCTACTTCCGTTCAATTTTTGAGGGAAAGGGTCCCCATTTAGCTTCAAGAGCTGAACTACACCACCATCCATGATCTCCTTAATAACATATGGCCCCAACCAGTGCATTTGAAATTTTCCTGGAAACTTAGTAAAATTGTTATCATATAACAGCACCAGATCATCTACCTTGAATGTGCGCAAATTAATATGTCGATCATGCCATGCCTTCTCACATTCCTTTTTCACTTGCTGATGAAATCATACAAGGAAGTGGTTTTCTTCTAACTCCATGATCTGTGCAATCCATTCTCCCAAGGTTGCACAGTCTACCATCTCATTCAAGGTTGCAATCCTTAAAATGGGTACAATATACTCCATTGGAATGATTGCTTCAATTCCATAGACCAACCCGAATGGCATTTGTCCTGTTAACTTCTTTCAGGTTGTCTTATAAGCCCATAATGCAATAGGTACTCGCATGTCCCAGTCATTCCTCTACATGTTGCATACCTTTGCCAAGGCATGTTCCAAGATCTTATTAAAAGCTTCCACCATTCCATTTTCATGTGGGTGATAAGGTGTGCTCTTTTGATGATATACTTGAAATTCTTCCAACATCATTTTGGTCATTTTGTTCAAGAAATGCGTACCTCAATCACTCATCAGAATATTAGGACATCCAAACCGTGTTAAGATATATTCAAAGAGAAACTTCACAGCAGTGGCAATTGTACAGTCCCTCACTCATTGTGCTTCCACCATCTAGTTAAATACTTTGTCACAATAAGAATATACTACATGCCCATCTTCTTTCTTGGTGGGTGTATGGGACCTATAAAATCAATGGCCCATTTTTCAAATACCTGCAACAAAACTTGGGGATTTAAGGGAAATTAATCCCTTCGAGAAGGCTACCCCATACTTTGGCAAGCATCGCATGCCTTGCAATATGCCTTAGAATCCTTCTGTAACGTTGGCCACCATAACCTAGTGCGTAAAATATTCTGCACGTCGATTTCCCTACATATTGGCCACCATAACCCAGTGCGTACAATATTTTGCGCGGTCGATTTCCCTACATAGTGGCCTCCTTCCACTCCCCCATGGGCTTAATCTAGGATACTCACACCTTCAAACTACTGTAAATACCTTTGCAATATTGCATCTGACCCCATATTATACAAATGACCCGCAATTACTGAAAAATCTGTGGCATGAACTAATAACTCCTACTTTTGTTGAGTGGTATAGCCTTCTGGAGTTGTGCCCATCGTTAAAAACTGAATAACATCAGAAAATTGGCCGTTCGCGATGCACATTGCAAAGAGTTACATGTCTGGTAGTCTTTCCTCTAGGCTAATAGGTTCTTCACCTATTTCGATCCTTGATAGATGGTCTGGGCTGAGATTTAACCTCCTAGGCTTCACAATTATATCGAAGTCATACTCCTGGAACAATAGCAACCATCGGTGGAGCTTTCCCCCCCAACATAGGCTTATTGACCAGGTACTTCAACATGGAGTGATCTATGTACATCTTAAAGTGTCTACCCAACAAATAATGCTTGAATTTATGTAGCGCATAGACCATTGCCAGACCTTCATGCTATATGGTGGAGTAATTCTTCTCAGATTTAGATATATTTCTACTCGCAAAAGCTATTGGATGATCAATCTCACCCTCTCCTTCCTGGGTTAATAATGCTCCTTGCGCAATACAGGAGGCATCCGCATGCACATGAAACTCCTTTTTCCAGTCGAGAAATACCAAGATAGGCGTTGTCTCCATTTTCTCCTTCAAGACATCCAAGCTGCACTGATAACCTTCATCTCAAAAAAACATTGCATTCTTCTTTAGCAACTTTTTCCTCGGCACAGTTATCTAGTCATATGCCTTGATGAACTTTCTGTAGTACCTAATGTATCCAAACGTCACATGCAGTTATTTCACATTCCTAGAGGGTTCCTAATTTGCAATAATAATGATCTTCGCAGGGTCCACAATCAATCCCTTCTTACAAACAATGTGGCCGAGAAAACTCCCAAAAGGCACACAAAATATACACTTCTTTAAGTTCAGCGTGATCTAAAATATTTTACATGTGTCTAGCATGAGATGCATACTCGCGACATGTTTCTTCAATAATCTGAACACGATCCAGTCATCGAAATATTCTTCTAGGAACTTGTGAATAAATTCCTTAAACATCACAATCACTACCTGGGAGAATATTGTAGGAGAATTTTTCAATCGAAATGGCATAACTATACATTGGAAGCAACCCCATTTCATTGCAAAGGTTCTTTTTCTTCGATCCTCTGCCGTGATATTTATTTTATGATAACTGGAAAGTCCATTAGTAAATGAATATTCTTCCTGTACACCAACATTATCTAATACTTCATCAGTAAACGGTGTCAGAAATGGGTCATGCACACAGGTATCATTTAACTTCCACAAATATACACATATGCAGATCTCACCCTTCTATTTCTTTTCTTAGACCACCATTGGGCTTACCCATTCAGATTCTTCTACAAGCTCAATAATGTCAGCTTCCAGCATCTTATCTAGTTCTAGGTGCACCTTCTCCTTGTACTTTGGATTCAATCGATAAGGCTGGTGCTTAATAGGCTTCGCATCTGGTTTCAATTTAATATTCATAATGGCTAAATCTATGACAATCCCTTTCAAATCTAAGAACTTCGTTGGAAATAATTCTTGGTACTCGCACAGCAACTCAAGTACCTTATCAACCGTATTTTCATCGCAATAATCTCCTATCTTATAAAACTTGGGTTCCTCTTCAAACCCTGTTGTCATTATGTATGTTTGAGGTTGAGGGATTAAACACATAGGAAAACATCAAACCACTTTGGAAGCTTGGACCTAGCCTTGTTAGCTTCAGAGAGGGATCTCTCTGTAAAATTTAGCTATGCTTGGTGTAAATTTTAGGCTAGATATGAATGTACTGATTTTTTTTTATTGGATTGTTTAGTTGATTAAATTGTTATAATTCCATTGGGTTATGGAGTCTAAAGATTAAGTGGATCTACATCAAAATTTGAAGGATTTTCACAGGCCAAGCTAGGTTGCACTAGTTGGATCTTTCAAAATTTTAAATGGATTATGAAACAAAAGAAATTTAAGATTCAGTAGAAACTAAGGAGCAATGAAGGGTTCCTTAATTTGACTTCAGGAGAAAACATATAAATTACTAATAGCCAGAATACGGTGTTCTATATAACATATCCTATTCATCACAGTTTCTGTTATATAATTAAGCTTTTTAGAAATCACAGATAAAGGAGACAATGCTTAGACACATGAATAAAAGAAAAATATCACCAATTTCTACACCACATGAACCCTCTAAAAATGTTACTATATTATTGATGCTTCCAACAACTGGAAAATTACAATTCATAGAGGAAATTATATTCAACAATCAACCCGTCTTACTTCAAATGATGAAGTATTTATAAAAATTCTAAACTAAAATATCTTGAAAAAATATCAAGATTTGTTACAAATATCTCAAACTGTATTACACAAATAGAACTAAAATATAAGACATTCAAAATTAATGAATCTACTTTGCACTCTTTGTGGATTTTTGGTGACAAAGAAGATAAATTCAAATTTGATAACAACTCTTATTTAATGAGGTGGCCTCCAAGTCACTAACTATATTTGAGCTTTTCCTCTTGAAATTATGAAAAATAGAGTCTAGTCATACCTTTGAAGATATCAATCCGAGCTAGTTATTCAAAACCAGAGAGAGGTTTCTATATTTTAACATCTTAGGAATAAAAACCTCCTCTATTTTATCAAAATTCATTTCTTATTATCCAAAATATGCTCCGCAAAAAGGTGACTAAACAGGACATTGCATAGTCGGAAAAATAACCTGAAATGATGAGAGTGTATCTCCAAATCCCTGATACCTATTCGCAAACTGAGATATGATTTTGTATTTGGGAATTGTATGAACCAAAACCTCTTCCAATTTACCAACATTCATCTCTAATTATCCACAATATTCTCTACAAAAAGGTGACCAAAATAAGAAATTTCTGGAAAATATGATTTCAAAGAATCATTATCATCTTCCAAGCCATAACAGTCGTTAGAAAACTGAGAGAGTCTTTTGTAAAAGAGGATATTAGAAACAAAAACATATTTCAATATTTGAAAATACGTTCTTATTTGTTTGTAAACCATGTTTGAAAGTACTGTTCTATATAGGGAAAAAAGATAGTTTTACTTGGCCATGAAACAAACATATGACGTGGAGACTAGAGGTGAAATGGAGGTGGGGGATTAGGTGAAAGAATAGGAGTGCAGGATGAGGAGGGACATGGTGGGTGGAAATTTGCTATTTTCAGAGGGGGGTGAAAGTGGTAAGAAGTTTGTGAGGGGGGGGTGGGGATGAAATGGCAAGGTAATGACACGTAGAATGGGTCTGGCGGGGAGGAGAACAACTTTTCAAAACCCCCCTGCCAATAAAGGTAGGATGGAAAGGGGTGCCAGGAAACATTGTTTACCATTGATCTGATGGAGTGATGATTAGGCAGCTGGATGGTGCACAAGACTTAACCATAAGTGACAAACTCCTTTTGTCGTTTTCGACCCTTATGACATGAGAAAAAAACTTTGGTTATAATACATAATGCCTCTAAACTTTGGATAGAGACACAATGAACTCAAATATCAGGATTTTATGTAAAATTAACCACGTTTTATCTTTTCAACCCCTTCTTGGAAATAATTTCGAGGATGAAATATTATTTACAACATTTCAAATATAATAATCATCAACTATAAGCAAGTGACCCGATAAAAATTATAGGACCCTAACAGTGGCTCCAGCTGGGGATGACACTTCCTAGTGAAGTGTCAAGAACACCATAGACTAGTAGCCTGATTGATTAGGCCAATCCCAAATCTACAACTTGCTCTGTCATAATTATACTTGCAAATAATACTCTTAAACTGAAATCAAAACCATTTTGCACACCAAAATCTGAAATATACACTAAAATGAAAGTTGTACTACAACCTGAAACTGGAAAGAATACTTTGAAAAACAAAAATGCTCAAGGCACTGAGCTTATTTGCACTATGATACCTACTCTAATATGATAAAATGACTGCCATATCAAGTGATAACAAACATCCAATGCAGCCATTTAAGAAAATGGATACTTAACTAAAGTTTGCATTCCACTTCTTTAGGCGGAAAAATAAATTCAAAAAATGGCAACTCAACTTTTCCACGAGATCCAAGAGTTACATTGATGAATATGGAAAATTATCCCTTCACCAATGACTGCAATAAACTAACCAAAGGATCATGGAAAACATGCAACATAAGATCTTCATGATGATTTAAAACAAGAAAACAAACCTCATTCCAAATTGTTGTTTTGCTTGTGTGTTGAAACTAATTCTCTTCAAAAAGAATGGGAGAAAACTATTTTTCCTTGTTATTATCCACTGTAGTCAAGTGTTCTGAATGCTCTTGAATCTCCTCAAATATGAAAATAATATCATATGCAACAGGAAAATCCTTATCATTCACTTGGCCACACAAAAGCTTACAAGGTAGTTGCAAACGCTCATTAATTTCAAGTGAAGGAATATGACTTACATCAACATTTTGCCTTTCTTCATTAACATCCAAGGAAGAAACTAATGATTAAGAAATTTTATTATCTTCTTCAAGGGTTGTAACTTGAGATAAGATATAACATGAAAGAGAATTGGAGAGAAGGTCTTCATCATGCAAATCTGATTGGTATTTAATCACTGAAGAAAACACTACTTGTTGAAACTGTTCTTGTGGATTAAGATAATTAGCCTCCACTAGTTCTTCTTTATCATCACAAGACTATTGCAAATCAACAAATGAATTTTCAACAATATGATCAATTACCTTTAATTTTGGATTAGTAAAATGTTTTTTTCTTTAATGTGATCTTCTACAATGGAGAAAACCACAGTGTTAATGTGTTCATCAATGGTATCTGAAATATCCTACTAATTTTCACTACTGTCCTTTTCTTGATCGAGTTCAGGCTGCTGAAGTTCTTCCTTAACCTTTCACTAATCAATCTGTTGTGGTGCTACAAGAATTATTTCCTGTGGGGAATTTTCATGAACATATAAACAAAATACATCCTTTGTTTCTTCTTGAGGGGAAGAGAATTCATTAGCATCTCCCAAACCATAACAATTATTAGAAAATTGAGAGAGGTTTTTGTACAAGAGGATGTTATCAACAAGAAGTTCTTTCAATATTTGAAAATACATTCTGAGTTGTTTGTAAACCATGTTTGAAAGTACTGTGATGTATAGGGAAAAAAATAGTTTTACTTGGCCATGAAACAAACATATGACGTGGAGGTGGGAGGTGAAATGGAGGTGGGAGATAATGTGGAGACACATGGTTGGAGGAAATGTGATTATGTTTAAGAATAGGAGTGTAGGATGAGGAGGGACATGGCGGGTGGATGTTGGTGGTTTTCAAAGAGGGATCAAAGTGGTAAGCGGGTTATGAAAGGGGGAGTCCGAAATGGCGAGGTGATGACACATAGAGTGGGTTCAATAGGAAGAAGAACAAACTTTCAGACCC
>APFE030060804.1:41195-98100 GCA_000404065.3 Pinus taeda | reverse complement strand
GGGGGCCAAAACAACTTGTTGAACATTGATCTGACAGAGTGATGATTAGGTGACAGGATGGTGCATGGGACTAAACCACAAGAGACAAACTCATTTTATCATTTTTTACTCTTATGACATGAGCAAAAAACTTTGTTTATAATACATAATGCCTCTGAACTTTGGATAGAGACATATTAACTCAAATATTAGGATTTTATGTAAAATTAACCAAATTTTATGTTTTTGACCCCTTCTTGGAAATAATTTGGAGGATGAAATATTATTTACAACATTTCAAATATAATAATCATTAGCTATAATGAAGTGACCCTATAAAAATTATAGGACCCTAACAGACCCAATGTTTACCTGTCAGGTTTTTAGAGGCTCTGATATATCTAGTTTCATGACCTTTGGTCCCTCAACTTCGCACTATCCTTTGGTTTCAAGGACGGTAATATTCTGTGGGTCATCCTCTTCTTCAGCAGTGACATTATAGCATTTTAGTGCATGGCATAGCTATGTGCTCCAATCTGGCTGAGTCCATTCTATTGGTTCCTTTGGTGTTCTGAATATAGATTCTTTTATTTCTTGCAGTGCTTCATCAATACTCTCAAAGTGATCCTCAAAGCTGAAATTTAATGGAAAAATTTCTCTTAAAACATCCCATTCTACAGTCCCATGGTGAAGCTCTATTTCCAAATACCAGTTCATTGGGATCATATCTAGCATATGACAAAATATATGCACCCACTTTGGTTGTGGTTCTATTCCTTAGGCCTTAGTCCATCGTGCTAAATGATCGTGTGAATCATCCTTCACATTGTATTTTTTTTCATCATGGTATTACTATACCCAAATATTAACTTCATCATCCTTTGGTATTATTTCCATCCACTAAAGTTCTCCTTGTGCATACCCCACCAATGGGCAGGCGTAATGTGCAGTGCCAATTCTAGTGCATGGAATCGATGCTCTTCTGGTACTTCCTTTTTAAATTCATCTAAAATAGGCACACGAGCTATCCCTATCCCATGTGATTCATCCATCTACTGTAGGATTGATCCAATCCTCATCTTGCGTTGTTATTTTGTATATCTCATCGAGGTCACCGTCACTTTCTACACAGTTGCACATAGGTTTAGTATAACGCATTCCTTCTACAGGGTATAGTGGTACTACTACCCTAAGCAACTTATTCTCAAATGATATCTTTCACTTTTTCAAGTTGATTACTTTTTTCATATCAGTAGCCCAGTCAATCCCTAGCAGTGCAGGGTAGGCATTACTATCATCCACTATTTCAATGACTTCAAAGTCGGCCAACGTGCTAACACCCTCAATGTCCACTGTTACACCATATAAGCGCCCCATAGGAATAATTTTTTGCTGATTTTCCATGCGCAATTGAATAGGAGACCACTTTAGTGAAGGTCTCCCCATACTCTCCCATGTTTTCTTTGGTAAACCATTCGCATTAGACCCCGTATCCAAGATTACCTGGTCCATTTTATATTCATCAATCTACGTGGTTAACCTCATCTCATGCCCCATTCGTGCCTTATTCTTACCAATATTTCAAACTCTGCATTGCTTCCTATGAGTCTTTTCCTTAATGGCACACTTGTCTATTAAGTCTTGCAACCCTTCGACTGGTTTTTGATCACGCAAAAGATTCATACAAGCCTTCAGAAAGGTAGCTAGTATTGAAGGATCTACTTCTTGAGTTGTATTAAGTTCAAGCATTTTCTCCTGACTTCCTGAGGTGGAGGCCTCAACAAAGTTATTCTTTACTTCCAAGAACGTTTCTTTGGTGTGATTTAGATCAAAGTCGACTTCCTTCTTAGTAGCCTTGCATACCCATCCCTCCTCCTTAGGACACTTACCTTTATATGTGCCAGTTTCTATACCACTTCTCAATACAATATTTATGTTCAAATCCTCTTCGCGGGGGTCAACCCTCATCATCTGAATGTTTTGCGTAGGTTTCTAGGGTTGTGCCTTATCTTCTTGCATCTTTTCCATAAGGACCGGACATTCCTTTATGACATGATCAAACTGTCAACAATACTGACATGAGGGATGTGTGGGATTTGGACAATCACGCATGAAGTGCCCCGCTTCACCGCAATTATAGCAAATTACCTGCCCACGCCCTCGTCCTGGTCCAACGCCTCTTCCTCATCCTTGGCCTTGGAATCTTCCACGCACTACTCCCATACTTTGATCCTAAGGCCAAATTTCTACATGCATTATGTAGGTAGGGGTCATGTCCATCATAAACTCACAACTTCTACAATGGCATTCATCATGCCCTACTGACTTATAGAAATTGCAAAATAACTGCTAAGGGGTTTGTACAAACTTCTCCAATAGAACCTTTCTCTCTAGTTTCAGGGGAACAGGGCCTCCCCCATGATATAGTTCCTAAAGATTGGGAAATGATCCTGTTGTAGCGGTTACAAAAATCCTCCAAAATTTTGCCTTAGCTTCATGTTGAAGCCTCCCTACCAACCATCCTTAGGAACATATCTTGCACTATTAAATATGTGAGCTTCATTAGCTTTTCTACAGCTTGTCGCCCTGTGAATGATAGATTGCTTCACTCCTCTCACAGGCTACCACTCTGGAGTTGGGCTAGCTGCTGGCTGAGCAACTCCCTCAAGAATTTGCACAATTATGGAGGGGAACTAGTCTTCCCTCTAGAAATTGCGCAAATCTAATTGGTTTCCCGTTGGGCCCAAAAACTGCACAATCCTATTAAAAAGTCTTCCCGGCAAAAACCATGCAATCAAGCCCAACAGTGCAACTTAGCCCAGAAATTGCACAATTCTGGGCAACATTGAGCTTCTCCTCCTAGAAATTTTGTAATCCCTCTAGACAACCAATCCAACTTCCTCCTAGAAATTGTGCAAAAATCCCTCTCAGTTAAGCGGGCTATTGTATGTGCCTTCAGGTTGACTGGTTCCCTCCAGAAGCAAGAATACTTGACTTGCATGCATGGGCTGGTTTTTCCCAAAATAGAAAAAAAAAAAAACATGCAAAAATAATCCCTATATTTTAGGGAGCTATTTTTAGTAGTTCAAAGTTACATGCAAAGATCGTTTTCGAAACATTCCTCCAAGTGTCACTTTTTCCTAGATTTGTGGCATGTGCATCATGAGCCTCAACTTATTTATTCGATGCTTTAGAGCTCATTCTTCACATAAATTTTGGAGATATGACATCCCACAGTACATCTAGGAGTCTTTGGCATATCCATCTCAGCTATTTCCAAGTAAGTCTGCTTTACTTCTCTTTTGTAGCATTTTTGTCTCTTTTTGTGTTTTGGCATGTGTGAGTGTTGTCTTCTTGATTTCTGTGAATGTTTTTTTATCGTTTCCATGCATGTTAGCTTGTACAAGAACCATTTCATTTTTCATTTGCATCTCACTGTTGTCACATGCATGACACTATTTTGCACAAACGATTACCGATTCAGTGACTCGTTTCACACACATGCATGTTGTTCCATTTTCTAAATATTGCACTCACTATTTTCATGCATGATCATTCCCTCCTGCCTACACTCATTATCGCCATGCATTCACATCTTCATATTCTTTCAGCTTCGAGTCAGCAGGTTTGGGCAACCTTGGCCTGGACTCTGCCTCACCCAGACATTATTGCACAATTCTAAGAGGGAATGCTCTACCTTCCTCCTAGAAAATGTGCAAATCTAGCGAGTTAGTGTCCTCCAGTCTTGCCTTGCACAATTCTGAGAGGCAGTGATTGTTGGCC
The DNA here is from genome assembly GCA_000404065.3 of Pinus taeda. Classification (NCBI taxonomy): domain Eukaryota; kingdom Viridiplantae; phylum Streptophyta; class Pinopsida; order Pinales; family Pinaceae; genus Pinus; species Pinus taeda. The sequence goes on along the minus strand of APFE030060804.1, from coordinate 94,338 downwards.
CAAAAAATTCCGCAATGGAGTCCCTAGGACTACACCACTTGCCAACTGAAATTGCGCAATATCAATACCCAACATGCCAGTCTGGATTGCGCATTGCGCAATTCCAGTAGTCAACCAACCTTCTGACAATCTAGACTACCTTTTGCATAGTTCCCTCAATCAGTCTCCTGACCTCATAGTGAAAATTGTGTAATCCTTTCCAACAGTTCCCTAGGTATATTACATCTCATCCCTCAAGTTTTCTCTGGTTTTAACTAACAAATTTCTTGCCATGCATGTCGGCATGTCTCTAGATATAGCAAGTGTTCATCCATCTCTCAAAATTTTAAGATAAATGGCCTCCAAGAGAGCGTGGTCAAAGGACACCAATGGAGGCACAACTGGAGCTACAATTGAGCGAGTGTCTATGAGTTTGGCGATATACGGAGACACCAAGCTGATCATTGACAAAGATATCGAGAGGAAATGGCAAGAGGTCAATGATCCATTCTCATGCACCTTTGGGGAAAATATTGAAGACCGCCAAGTCTATGTGAACATTCACAAGTCTGGCTTGTATTGGATTGCATGGAGATACCCCGCATTGCCATGCACAGACATGATACATTGAATTGTCTTGCACACTGATCCTGAGATGATGACATTGAGCAATGTCAGGGGGATGGATATTTCTACCTTTAAGGTACAGGACTATCAACAGATGTACCACTTTCCAAACCCATTGATCACCATCGAAACACCCTTCAGCATACCCAATAACAATATCAACTCCAAGGATATCTTGAAAAACTGGTGAAGGAGCCAGCCAAATTCAGGATGACACCCAACTAGATTTACAAGATGAAGATACTACAGAAGGTGTATCATTACTTGGTCATATTTTAATGTCACTTATATGGCCAAGAGGGCACAACGACCTTCCCACAGAGTTGGGTGATCGTGTTGGACCAACTAGCTAGTGAAGGCAAAGAATGCAACTAGTCAAACATGTTGGCTCATAGGTTGAAGGAACAGGTAATAGGAGCTCCACAACCACCTAAATGTAAAAAAGAAAAAATCTACATGTTCGCATACATCTTGGATGCAACCTATGCCCATAATTTCCCGGGCTTGAAATGGGCATGGACATCAGCGGAAAAATCTATGAACACTTATTGTAAACTCTTTTCTAAATGTAGTTTCTGAGGGGTCATCACACAGCTGTAAGATTATTTTTTCACCCCAGTGTACAAGATAATATTTGAGCAAGATCCACCTTGCATATTGAAGGCATTAATGGAGGCACTGATTGACATAATCGATTGGTATGCCTCACCATCTGGCACCTTCATACAAATGTACAATGCAGAGAAGCCTTCACATGTTTTGCCAGAGTTTTCCATGGACAAGCTCATCATGCAAGAAGTATCATACAACATATCGGAAGGACTGTAATCTAGGCTACACATGAAGAAGAAGGCACCTTGTCCTACCCTTCAGTTGCTGATCGGGTTGGACGAGATAGAAAATCTCAACCATGAGGATGTCGAAACAGAAGAGTGCAAGAAATATCCTTTCGACACCTGAAGCTAGAATCTGTATGACCCACATTGTTGTTTGAAGGATCACTGCTCGAGAGTACAGTTTCTGTGGATCCACGGGGCATTTCATTGGGCTGAGGAAGACCCATGGATATATCGTCACAGCTTCTCCAGGCCTAATGAACCGATCGACATCACTATGGAATGGTTAGCAAAGAAACATGAAGCAACATCAAGGAGATCACCAACAGTAGCAACAATGGAGGTAAACAAGTTAGCATGCGACAAAGGCAAGAGAAAGATTGTTGATAGTGTTGAGGTAGAAAAAAGCTAGAAGTTCAGACCATATCCACTTGTGCAGAAAACAACTTTGGAAATAGAGACGAAGAGGCAACAACGCGATAGGAGGAATGCATAAAGGAAGAGAGAAAAATAGAGGAATGAGGAAACAATGAAGGAGTTGCATGAGTTGAATGAGCAACTCCGGAAGGAACAAGAGCTACATAGACAGGAGAAGGAAGCACAACAAGGAAAGATACAACAGGGAGTCACAAAATATACAGATAGATGAAACTACATCCATACAGGTACTTGACTCATCCTAATAGCTAGCACCAAGCAGGTAGGGTGAGCAATTGTAGGAGCAGTTCTTTTCTCAAGAGATTAAATGAGCACTTCAGCAGATGGATATGAAGATGGCGTAGCTAGAGTTAGAGAAAGACATCGACCTCATGACTTACCACTAAGAGTTCGACCCACCGGCTTCACCGAATCCAGAAGCAGAGAAAATCCTAAGCTACCAAGGGGACACTGAGATCCTTGGAGACAATCCAGAAGAAGAGATGCACAACATATCATTCGATGCGTCGCAACATAGAGTTGTGCAACTGCGCAAAGTGTCTACTTCAGATGACCACAATCTTGATCCAGCTGGATGTTGGTGGCCACCTGCCTATCCCACTTGGATCCCCACAACTATCTCTTTCAGTTTTTTAGTTTCGTTAATTGTAGCATAGTTTACTATTTTTAGCAGTTTTTCAGGTCCTGAACTTCCAGAGCCATTTTGAGGTCGTAAATGACGTTTTTTGGGAAACCTGAGAGCAACATGTGTCCATGAACTGATGTTTCTCACTCAAAAGTTTTATTCTTTGGATAGATCTTTCTAAGGAGGTATTGTGTGCATCAAACGGAGATTGTATGCTAAAGTTACAACCTCGGGAAGTTGATGTACCAATTTACCCAAAACGGGGCCCATAATTTGGCGCTTCATCTCCTAGGGTTAGGTTTTTGGATGTTTAGGGTTTTCCATTGTTTCTCAACAATAAATAGGCCTTCGAGCCTCATTGTAAGATAGTTCAGAGGCATGCAACTGCCACATCTCTTCTCATAGATAAGCTGCCATCACCCTAGCTTGTTTATTTCCATTTCTATTTGTGAGCATATTTTAGTATTTTACATTAATGAAATGAAGTATTATTGTTGTTGCATATTTGTATTTATGATTATGTCTGTAATTTGTTGTGTTCCTATTTAAAGTTGGATTAGTGGTATCAGAGCAGTCCGCTTTTTCCCTGTTTTTCATTGCATGTCCCAACGAGGTCGGGATATAAGGAGTTAGGGCTTGAATTGGTCGAAACTTTGCAAGATCGACCTCACAAATCTTAATGGCCTCCCATGGAAGATGAAAAGAAAGACAAGGGGGTAGGAGATCCTATCAAAATATTGCTCAAGGAAGCCCTCGAGCGACAAAGGAACGTGATGATGTAAAACTTTGCCCAGATCCTTCAGTGGCTACCCAGCGGTGACACATCTGTGTCCAACAGCTACTCTGGAAATGCCACACCCTTTAAGGTACAAGTAAACTTTGAATCCCCATATCCGAGGATCAGATAGATGCATATGTTGTAGATAAATGGTTAAAATTTCTAGAAGGTTATTTTTTTGTTCATGATTTTTCCATCTGGAAAAAGATCACATCTTCAGTTCTCAAAGCAGGCCGCCACATCAAGGACTGGTGGGATGATTAGTACGATGAAAGTACGGGCTCACTATTTTTAGCCGCACCCACTTGGAATTGATTCCAAGTTTCCATCAAGGAGCAGTACAAATACATAAAGTGGACAACGCTGCGGCAGGGAAGGGACCAAGATGTGCTGGAGTTCACAAATAGTTTTCATACCCTTCACACAATGTTGGGTATCAAGGATTTTGAGTTTCATTTGGTACTCAAATACCACAACTACCTACATAGGTACATCCATGATGATATGGAGTTCCTGGACATCTCCTTTCTTGACACGACATACCGATACACTATTAAGATTGAGCAAAAGTTTAAACAAAAGAAGCAAGACTTTGGATCTGTGAATCCAGAGAACAAAGGACAAAGCCAAGGTAGGGTGACCCAAGACAACTTGTCGAGGCTGCAAGAAAAGAACAACACCATGAAGTTAAAGAAAGACACAGGAAAGTGGTGTGAGTTCCATAAGAGCCCCACTCATAACACAAGTGAATGTTGGACCAAGCAGTAGTTGGTGGCCGAGTTGAAGGCTTTAGAATCAGATACATGTTTCAACCCTGAGTCAAAACCAGACAAGGGGAATGAAAAAGGGAAGCAAATCATTGATGCGGAGCCTAGTACCACTATTGCTAGTGTCAAGGTCTAGAAGAATGAGCTTGAAGATCTAGAGGAGGGGGAACATATTTTCCATTCACAAATGTGGGTGAAGGGTTTGCCGCTGCAATTCATTGTTGACAGTGGGAGCCAAAAGAAACTCATTTTAGCAGAGGTCATGAAGCAGTTGGGCCTACCAACCATACAACACTTGCAACTATACATCATCGGGTGGCCTCACCAAGGGTGAGATTTCCGAGTCTGCCAGCGGTGTTGGCTTCCCTACAGCATCAAGCCCTTCAAAGATGAGGTATTGTGATGTTTCACCTCTTGATGTTTGTGATGTATTATTAGGCCAACCATACTTGTGGAAGCGACATCTTATGTATGAGTCAAGGTCTCGCACTATTATTATTTCTTTGGATAATTCATTATATAGGATACCATAGGTAGCCCCACCTATCGCCACTTCTTTGATCTTTGCTAATAAATGTAGTAAGATCATCTCATAGACTAGGAAATTTATTTTCTTTCTGGTTCACTCTCAAAGTAGGGGGAAGATCATCGCCACATCCATGACCCCTACGAAGGGTTCCTCCATGCAACAACATTAGTAGATGGATATGGTCATGAAATAATACAGGAACATCTTCTCCACACCCATAGGGGTATCATTGCACTGTCAGGTCAAGCATTCATTCGATCTAACTCCTAGAGAACTGCTACCAAATGGGTCGATATATCGCCGCTCCATTCTGGAAAATTCTAGGTACAAGCTGCGGTATGATCAACATCAGGTACCACACAAGTTTCAAGTGAGTGAAAAATTCTGGTTACATTTGCAGAAAGAATGCCTTAGAAGAGCCCATCAGAAGCTCAGACCACTTCGATATGGTCCTTACACCATTACCAAGGTTGTGGGAAACAATGTTTTGGAGCATAACATTCCCCCATTCCTTCACTCGCACTGAGTGTTCAATGTGGACCGCCTTCGACCATGCTTCCCACCATTACTGGACACATCATAGGTTGCAGAACAGCTCACTAGGGACCAAGTTCAGCAAAAGTTTCCTCATCTCATGGAGGAAGTCAATGCAATGGGGACCATTGCTTCCTAAGGAGAGGGCGAATGATCTAGGTGGATTTTGGTGGGCACCTGCCTATCCCACTTGGACCCCCAAAGCTATCTCTTTCAGTTTTTCAAATTCCTTAATTGTAGCACAGTTTACTATTTTTAGCAGTTTTTCGGGTCTTGAACTTCCAGAGCCGTTTTGAGGCCCTAAAGGACGTTTTTTTGAGAAACATGGGAGCGACATGGGTCCATGGATGAATGATTCTCACTTAAAAGTTGTATTCCTCAGATAGATCTTTCTAACGAGGTATTGTGCATGTCAAATGAAGATCGTATGCCAAAGTTACGACCCTGGGAAGTTGATGTACCAATTTACCCAAAACAAGGCCCATAGTTTGGTGCTTCATCTCCTAGGGTTAGGTTTTTGGATGCTTAGGGTTTTCCATTATTTCTCAACAATAAATAGGCCTTCGATCCTCATTTTAAGATAGTTTAGAGGCATGTAGTTGCCACATCTCTTCTCAGAGATAAGCTACCATCACCTTAGTTGGTTTATTTCCATTTTTGTTTGTAAGCATATTGTAGTGTTTTACATTAATGAAATGAAGCATTATTTCTATTGCATCTATATATTTATGGTTATATCTGTAATTTTTTGCATTCTTGTTTAAATCTGGATCACATCTCCTGCACAGTTTGAAGGAGTGATTGTGTATAACGTGCACAAGCATCCAACAACATTGGTTGATGCTATCAAAGCATATTCCAAAGCCACTAGCTCGATTGTTTGCTTCTTGATAGAAAAGAATGATCGAATGGCTAAGGAGTTACAAACGACCAAGCAGGGAGGAGAACTAGTTACATCATCTGCCCGAGCAGAGTTGAAGAAGGTGATACTGGATGAAGTATCGTCCCTTGAGACAGTCATGAGGGAATTGTACTCTCAATTTGGTACCATGCATAAGGCAATTGTCCATCCCAACAGTTGGCATCAATGATGTACTAGGAGAGCACATATCTTCTCAAACTTGCATACTGCTATTCACCACATGAAAACATGGACAATGAGATACAAGGGAGCCCCGTTACACTTGCTGAAGATGATGAAGCCCAGAGCGGTCAAGTTGAAGGCACATATCCAGAGTCAAATCTGGAACTATGAAAAACTCTCATAGCTCATCACTAATTTGTAGGCTTCCCATGCATGGGTGTTTAGAAGCATGGATGTTGTTGTGCACGCACATGCAATCCCATCTATCGGGACACTCACTAAGGAAAAGACAAAGGCACAAATCCGACTGGAGCTTGACTTGTACTTTAACGAGCTAATGCACATAGCCACTAGGGTAGACTTGGAAATCAATGCAGACACCATGCATTAGTATGTCGCTGGTCTAGCCACACTCAAGACAATTATGCACATGTTACTAAATGAGTTGGACAAAGGAGCTACAGCAGTGTACCTGGATGTAGCAGAGGAAGGAGTTCATTTCCAGAAATATTTCACTACAGAGTACATGGACACCATCGCGGGCTACCAATCTTGGCATCAATTCACTACTGTCGACCATCTTGAGTATGTCGAAGAGTTGGTATTCCCATACCTGTCCGATTCATAGTGATGTCTTGCATGGCTTGCTCAAGCCTATTTTTTCTCACATGGGTACATATGCAGATTGTATGTAATGTCTTGTCCAGTGGAGGTTCAAGTGTCAATAACTGAATGTAGCAGTCATAGAGTAGTTGAAGAGCATTGAGGGTAGATGAACAGTCACAAAGGGGAATTTCAAGGGTTACCCCACCCTTTGCTATATATATTCCCTCATAATTCATTGTATAGGCTTTTGGTCATCCAAGCTTCCGATAGGAGTATCTTATAGAAATCTTGGATAGTATTCTAACAGGCCTTAGCTTTCGCACAGTGCAGAGCTAGTACATCTCTGTGGAGGAGTAGGCAGTAGTGATTGTAATGTTCCACTGTCGAGACTAGTGGCCAATCATGGTTGTACTGTATGATTGAAACTTTCACTTCTTAATATAATAGAGCCAACACGTTTCATGAATATGCCGTATTGTATTTTAGACATATTGTTTACTCTAAATGATATATGTATCTGTTTTCTCACGCATGTGTGTATAAACTCTTTTTGTATATATATGTATGAATCTTACTGAAATGTGTTGTTGGTTTAACCATCCCTTTGGATTGTCAGCTTACTTGCCTTCCAGTTTGTGATGCATCCTTTCTCGTGTGATCCCTTCTTAACCACATGCTTTCACAAGTTTCCAAGGGGCACACTGACCTCACTCTCAGCATGTTAGAACCATCCATACACCTTCCTTGGTTTGATGTTCATGTCACACCCTTGCTACCAACTGGGGTATCTTACTTACCTCTGTACGCAACTACGGTCAAGGTGATATTGTACGACCCACTACTAGGACTCCTACACCAAACGATATGAGGTCTAGTTGGGAGTTCTTACTGTGGAGATCCCCTGACATGTTGGCGGGTCTAGCACGTCAACATATCCTTATCATGTCCATGGATTTTACATTGTAGACACCAGATCTTAGCGTGCACCTCCTGCTAAGCTTCCCTTCCCTTTTTCAATCTCTGCAACTCCAAGTGTAGTCTCTCTAGTTGCGAATGAATCTATTGCACCGTAAGGTTCATATCTGGAATAGGTGATGCACACAACCTCATTGTGATCTCCAAAGATTCTTCCTGCGTTGCTATCTTCTAATGCGACAGAGGTATTCTTAAATGCGGAAAAAATGAAGGTATAAACCAATCACGATGTTGGGTATCTAAGATTTTCATATTAGACTGCTTGATTTGGCATTTCAACTTCTGATCAAAGTTCAAAGGTGTCTCATCGACTCTCATTAGGATATACTTAAATTCATTTATTGACTGCGCCTCTGACTTAGGCCAACTGAACTCCTTATTCAAAGCTAACTAGGTATCTTCCAACGTCAAGTTAGGGTTATCAGTGCAATACTTGATATACCATGTTAATGCGTGGTCCTGCAAGGTTGTAACCAATTGTGCTTTCTTATTATTTTCATCGATAACCTACTGTGCTATCCACACAACTCCTGTAACAAAACAAAATTGTTCTGGATCTTTATCACTCGTTCCTTTAAAAATCGACATCCTTATCGTGTTCACCATGTTAATGGTGGAAGTGGAGGTGGAAGAGGTGAAGACGTAGGTGTATGAAGTGGAGGTGGAGGTGGAGGTAGAGGTGGATTCGATGGATGAGATATCCTTGGAATACCCTGAGTTATTAACTAAACGACACTTTGTAGTGTAGTCAGCACCGCCCCTTCGTCGTCACTTGAAGGGGGTTCAATAAGTGAACTATATTCTGGGCTAGATCCTCCATTTCTTCTAAAGAGTCTCCCATTTCGCGTATACCCAAACATCAAGGTAATTGCGTAACCTTTTTTCACATAACAACATTTTAATCCAAGTCCTCAGTGAGTTCAAATACTTACCTCATGGTCCTTTAAAGATCCTTCACTCTGCTTCACTATATCTAATATTCCTATTAATTGCGAAATACATCACAAAGTTTCCCAAGGTGTAGTCAACCCAGCGAATGACAGATTGTGCGATATTGCTTCTTGATGCTTCCAGATGTCACACCAATTCTAGAGTCCACACTATAGGTCCTTCAAGCCTCTATGTCCCTTGACTATCAGCTAATTTAGAAAACCACTTGTATAGTTCTTTAGGGAAGAAACAAAAGAACTGTCTGCCTCTTCCATGTATAAAACCACTGCAACCACTGCTCCTCGGATAATTTAGGGCTCCTATTCTCTTCAGCCACGAATGCATGTGATTGCCAATAAATCCACTTATCAAGCTCTTTCTTCGTCGGAAAAAATTTACTGCACATCTCTTAGATAGATCTTGGTCCCGCAACAAAACCAGTTTTTGGCTTAAGGGGGCCTGACCCAAGTTTAGAGTTGTTCATGCCAACCAAAAAAACGCTCAACTATTAGCCGTTTCAACAACAACCTATGTAACATAGGATCTAGTCTCACCTGAAGCATTATAGGGGGATGCTAGAACCAGGTTTCTGCATCCAAGAATATGTGATAAGTGGTTTTGAAGTTTGCACAACTTCAGATCTTCCTTCACGCAGATCGATATCTTCCTAGGACCTAGAATCCTTTTTCCAGCTCATCTTGAAGCATAAGCAACATTTTCCTAATTGTGGATGGACCACCAATGTACTTCTACATGTTTTTTGCGCTCAGATGCAAGTCTTCACTGGTGGGCTCTCGCATTAACTACTCCATGTATCATTCGACCTCCAGCCGAACTTAGCTCTTCTTATTGGCTCGGGTGAGGGAACCAATTGAAGGTATCCTGTGTGTCCTCACCATGACATCTAGACTCTTGAACAATTATTCATAGGAAGCCTCAATGCCACTTATGAGTAGGGGGAGATTCTCATAGTTCTAGATCAACATATGGATTTGTGCTTTTTCTATCTCTGCCTAAGACTTAATTATCTTATGAAAGTAAAGAAGGGCTCCCTTGTATCTCAATATCCATCCCTATATGTGTGCAATAGTAGAATGTTTGTCATTTAGAGTTTGGGCAATATTTATGTACTGCTGTTGAAAACCATATATATGGACAACTTCCTTATGGACAGTGACAAATTCATCATAAAGTTTCCACATTGTGGTCTTAAGAGTCAATGCTTCAACTAGTATTGCTTTCCTCATCTCTGCCATAGTGCATCGTATAGATTGTTCTTCCCTTTGCCTGGCCGCTTGCATGTCCTTTTCCATCTTATCATTCTCTACTAAGAACAAATTGACATTTGAACTCATGGCTCCTACATAAGACTTATGGCATCGACCATGGAAGCTAGATGATTTCTAACATCTAACATTGTCACCCTTTCATTCATAAATGCAGGTGATGCATGATCATCCGGGAAATGCTTTCTCCATTCCTGTACATTTTTTGCTGCAGCTTATCAAAGGATATATTTACACATCCATCACCAAATCATCATCAAGGAGGACAACCCCACCTTGCTCGCTTAGGACTAGTTCTAATAGTGGAGGTGGTGGAGACCTCAGATGCTCTTAGCATGAGGTTGATATCTTAGTCTTGTGGCTCTTGTGTCAACTCGGTATCCATTTCTTCAACCGTTTGTTCGATTTGTTGAGCAAGTTCCTAATCCTGCAACTGCTCACCCTCTTCTTCATCTCTTGGTCGTTCTAACTCTTCAACCTATATTGGTGCAATTTTCTCTATGATCATGCCTTGCCCTTCTTCTTGTACATGTTTTTGCTTCTCTTCCCTTTCACTCCTTCTTAGCTCCTACTCTTCTTTCAACTTCTTCTATGTTTCCTACAACTTCCTTTCTACTTCTTCCAAAATTTTCTTCTATCTCTTCCTTTGTTTTTCTCTCTTTATGCATTAGTGCCTCTTTGCCTCCAAATCTGATTTCCCAATGAGAGGATCTTCTTTGAACTTGTAACTTTTCTCATCCTCTGGGTTCTCAAAAATCTTTCTCTTGCCGTTTTCCTGTGTTGATTTGCTTCTTACTGTTCATGTTATTGTTGCTTCCTGTGATGTTGTTTCTTGCATAGCATCTTTCCATTCTATAGCCATGTTGACTGGTTCATTAAGATTGGAGGAGTTATAAAAACTCCTCCAAGTATCTTCCTTTGCCCAATGAAATGTCCCATGGATCCATGGATAATACACCTTTACACAATGGTTCTTGCATATACAATGAGGATCATACGAATTGTAGTCTTTGGTGTTGAACTCACACTTTTCTAAGTCCTTGACATCAACATCCACATCATTCGAGCTCTTGATCTCATACAATCCAATCTGCAAAGGGAGAACATGGCATGGTGCCTTCTTGCTGCTATGTGTATTTGCTGATAACCCTATGGAGATGTGATATGCAACATCTTGCATGACCAAATTATTCATGGCAAACCTTGGTAGAACATGTAGAGGCTTCTCCCAGCCAAACATCTTGATGAAGGTGCCACTGGGTGAGGCATACAAATATGTAATGTTAAGTATTGCCTCCATCGCTTCTTGGGACATGCAAGCTGGATCCTTCTGAAATATCAACTTGTAAATCGGGATGGTGAAATGGTCAAATAACCTCTCCATGACTCCTCACTAGTTGCACTCGGAAAGAAAATTGCAATAAATATTCACGACAATTTTTGATGGTGTCTCTATTCAACCCATGCTAGGAAACTAATGTTGGGCACATATTGCATCAAGTAGGTATGCAAACATATAGAATCTTGCGTGCTCATCCTTGGGTAGATTATGGGCATTTTTCAAATGCACTTTTAGCTAAAGAGCCAACATATCTAACCAGTAGAAAGGCCTTTTGTCATTCGCCATCTAGTCCAACACAACCACCCAATTCTGCAGAAAGGTCTCTATTCTCTCTTAAACATAAAATCGACATGCAAGGATAATCAAGAGTTGGTAGGCCTTTGTGAGTGACTTAGTGCTGTAAACATGATTGGGTGTCAATTTGAACTTGGAAGGTTGTTTCACCCAGTGCTTTATGATGTCTCTAGTGTTCACATTACTGTGGGTGGCATAGAAAAGTGAATCCATGTGGTTCACCGGCTGTGGTAACTAATACATATCATGATAATTTTCCTTCCTTGAGTAGCAAGATGTGTTCCAATCGAATTACTCAATGTCATCCTCTCAGGATCGGTATGTGAGACAATCCAGTGAATGATGTTCGCACATGGGAAGATAGGGTACCTTCATGCAACCTTATATAAGCTTGACACGTGGATGTTGACATAGACCTTTCGATCTTCTAGATGTTCCTTGAAGCTCCTTGCAAAGATATCCTTGATTTCCTACCATGTTATCTTCATATCCTTTCTATGAACAGATGTGTGTTTGCATAGACTGGGAAGTTCATTAACACCTGTTCAATTACATCCCTAGTGGTTCTCTTGACAAGATCCTTTGATGCAGCTTTCTTGGAAGCCATGTTACCTGTACTACTGAAGAGGACACTCATTGCATGCAAATGTTAGCTTGCAACCAAAAGCACTTCAATAAAAGACCAAGCAATAAACTAGGAAATTGCTGGGAAGGATTGCGCAATTCTAGCTCTCAGAGGTGAGTGACTGTTAGTTGGATCTATGCATTGCATAGTCAAAACGTTCAGTGGGGAGGTGCTGCTGACTGGAACTATGCAATGTACAGTTTAGTCTGGCTTGAGATGGCTATGACTGCGCATTGCACAATCCCAATGACCAAGGCTTCAGGACTGGCTCTTGGAACTGCACAGTGCACAATTGGAATCAAACCTTGGCAGCCTATGCACAATTCTTGGAGCCAAGGTAGAGCCTTGAGATCTAGAAATGCGTAGTTCATGTCAGGAAGAGCTAGATCCGGGCTAAGGAAGCCTAGATATTCCCAAGGGAAACATGAAAACGAGAAGATATGAAAGTGTAAGTGATGGTTGGTGCAAATCTGAGTGAATGATGATGCATGCAATCAAAACAAGTCCAGGAATCAATCAAACTAAAGAATAATGAATCTTATGGAAAGAGTTGTCGCGACAATGACCATTAGTGCAAAAGCTAGGTTATGCATGCCAAACTTAGGAAAGGCAACAAAAAACTTAAAACAACACTTCTAGAAGATAAAAAAAATCAAAATTCCAACAGTCGTTCAATAAAACTAGAAAAACAACATTCTCACAAGCCAAGGAAACAAAAGTGACAAAAAAAAGAGCAAAAGACTAGAAAAGCAAGACTTACCCGAAAAAGTTGTGATGATTGTGCCAAAGGTTCCTAGATCTCCTCACGAATGCAAGAGATCCAAGATCGAATGAAAAAATTAGATTTGGTAGTGTCCATTAAATAGATTTGGTTGTTTTAGGGTTTATGATGCGAAGGCCAAAAATTTAGGAAAAGGTGACACATGATGACAGTATCCAAAAATAACTCAAGTGTAACTCTAACTAATAAAAATAGATCCCTATTTTTTAGGGATGCTTTTTCACTTCTTTTCTTTTTCTTTTTTGGGAAAAACCTACCATGCATGCAAGGAGAGATTGCGCAGTTCCAAGGAGAATTAGGCAACTCACTAGCACATGCATTTGGTAGCTACTAAGGGAATGCTTTTGTGCAATTCCTAGGATGAGTGGTTCTAGATGCCTCTCATGCTCTGCGTATTTTCCCAACTGAAGTCAGGCTTCTACTTAGGTTTGCACAATTATAGAGCCGAATCTCATTGTTGTCTTGAACTCCGCATTTCCTGAGAGCAAGGCGGGTTTCCCTCTAGGATTGTGCAATTCACTAAGGCAAGTATAGAACCTGATTGCAACCAAGTCAAGAGGTTAGCTTATTGTTAGATAACAAAGAAAGTAAGCAAACAAAAACTATAAATAAAAATATAAAACTCAATGAAAGAACAAGTACCTGGGTCAGCGTAAGATGAGCTGCTGGGATTTTAGTAGGGAGGCTCCAAAACAAAGCATAGGCAAAATTTTGGAGGGTGGTTTGAGCTGCTACAACATGTTCTACTAGGGATGCCATGAGGATGAATATGGTGTGAAAGGGCCTAAAAAATGTTTTATATTTCCTTCAAAAGGAGTTTTTTAATATGGATGTTATCATTGTTTTTGGTGACTCTCTCTGGGCCATGCAAGTCTCAATGATTTTGATTGAAATTCGGTAGGTCATCCCTCTTTCACTAGTCCTGTGGACTCTTCATTCAATGCGTTTCCTATTATTTCCTTTTTGTGGTTATTTTTTTTCTTTATACATAATTAAATTTGAATATGAAACGCCATGGTGTCTTAATGTCCAATGAAGTGAAATACATAAACTACATGTTGAAGTATAGGTTTGATCTTATTGAAATTAAGAATTCCTTTTCTAAGGTTGAAATTGTTTTATTTGTTGTTAGAAAATTTTCTGACATGTGCTTATCCTCTTGGTTTTACAGAAGAAAACTAAATTTAGTTAACATGAAATTAATCTCGGGTGACTTTTCAATGGTTCAGCAAACCGATTACAATTGCCACGAAATAGATGGGTAAGATGAAGTGTTCCGACCTCTTGACTTTGGGGAATGACTATGGACAATGAGATAAACAATATAATAGTAAAATTTCTTACTCCCAGAGAACGAATGCATGCAATTGTCAATGTTTGGCATTATGGCTCCAATGTAGATTTTCTCTACAGTGTGTCTTCAATCCCTTTTAAGAGGAGAGGCTTCTAGCATGGGAGAAGAAGATCTATGAGGAAGTCAAGGTAGTTTCTCCCATTTCTTGTTCTATTTAGGTTTTCAACTTTTAATGAGTTGTATCCATTTCCTCCAGTTATAATGTAGTGTTTGAATGCCCAAAAGATTATTTATTGATGGGTTTGTTAAGATAGTTGTGTGGCTCAAAGAATTATCTGTATGCTTTCCATGATAGATTTCTATGTTTTAGGATTTTTTTTAATCCATATTAAATGGGATAGAAAGGTTTAGTATAACTCAAATGTTTTATCAAATAAGCATAAGATTAAAAGTTTTCTAAAATCTCATTGACAAACATTTTGTAACTCATGCACATTTTCAGAATTGAGAATTTTTTTTTTAGTGTTTTGATATTATTGCGTCGGTCAATATTTTCTCACTACTATACCTATTTTAAGTCATACATTGTGTCGTTATATCTGTAGAATGACGAGGCTAGAAAGATGGAATAGGAGAAAAAATTGTTATTGTGGAAGTATCAAAAAGCTAAAGGGGAAAATGAGATAAAGATTGATAAGAACCAAGCATCAATTAAGAGACTACAATCTCTAATAATGGTTGCATCCCACAAAATAACTATGAGTTCTTCAACAATTATAGAATTAAGAGACAACGAATTGTGCCCACAACCTCAAGAATTATCTGAGGGTAGAAAATCCTCACTTCATTTTTCTTAGATATTTTTCATATTTTGTGTGGATTCCAATATTTACCGACTCATGAAGAAGTGTCCTTAAATGCATATTTTGTGAATGATAATGAATGGACCAATAATATTTTAATCTTATTCACACTATATAATGTCTTAAGAAACAATTCAATTAGACACATTATGCTAGGGAATCTTGACATTTGAGAACAATTTTCAAGTTCCAAATCAAGATTCCAATCTGCAAATTTTCAAGTGACACTTCCTGGAGTTATGATCAATTCTTGTGTTGATGTTCAAGTAAATCATAGTATTTCTTAGAGACATTTTATGCTAATGAGGGGCTTACATTTTTATATCTCACAAAATCCCCTTTCACTTAGTTCAAGATGCAAAGCTAGAAAAGTATTTTCTTCCTTTTTAATTTGTGGCAAAACCTGCTTCCAGTCATATTTTTCATATATCCAAGAATTGACACATAGGTTGAGCAAGTTATCACGATCCAAAATCTCATTCACATCCTCAAGTTTCCACCTACGTATCCATACCGGAATCATGGGAAATGAAACTAAGTAAATTAATGCTTCACTTACCTGTCTTAATATTATCAAAAGAAACAAATGGTAGGACATTATCCTATGCTGATGTATTGGTCTATGTCATATGCTATCAACAACAAAACCAGGAGATCTAGTTATTGTTCCCATTCCCATATGGGCAATACATTAATACATTTTTAACTAATCAATTTATATGTATAATATATGAACATAGGTAGAGTCGACTTCAACCACTGATGTGCACCTGATTAGTAGTCATAATGGTTGATCTTCCTTGCCTTTTTCTTCCTCTTCCCAAGATTTTGTACACCAAATAATTTGGAGAATATGAAAATATGGAAGAAAAAGTGTTTGTATTCCTTTAGTTAGATTATTTATACTTCTCCCTGGGATTGTAAAGGGTTTGATCTATTGTTGTTTGTATCCATTTTCATGTTCTTTCTCTTGCAAGATTTTATTCAATTAATGAAAGTGGGAATTGGCTTGTTGTCTAATATTATCACACCAAAGGAGAAATTCCATGTGCCTTTAGAAGAGAAAGTAAATATCCAAGTTAGAAGAGTCTACCTTTATTTAGAAGTCCAATGCATGCATTCATCAGAATTGACCCCAACTCCTCATCGAAGTCGACCTTCATCAAAATTAAATCTGATTCTTCACTGGAGTCAACTTTCATAGGAAGTTTGCATCTTGAAGACTTCAACCATGAATTGAGGCATAAAATCGAATAGTTTGTCCCTCTATGATGAGTAAAGTGCATAAGAGTTATGGAACAAAAATTTAATCTACATTTAGAAGAGAAAATAAATAGAAATGTATTCAATAGAAGTCTATGACAAAATCTCATTGTTAAGTTTTTCATTGTCTTGCTACATTTAGGATAGTCATGTAGAAAGATTTAAGTGCTTATTGTTCTAATGATTATCATGATTCTCTCTTTGTCTTTTAAGTAGAGTAAAAGTTATAACTAATCAACCAACAATTTCTAGCAGTTTCTAGCTTGTTCATCTAGGTTGGATGATAACTTCATCATCTTGCCATTTCCTTGATAAATATGTGTTGGAGCTTGAGCACATGTGCGAATCTTAGAAGCCTATTTTCCAAAAGTTTTTGATGTAGGGTACAAGCACCCAAGATTTACGTGCTTTCTAGATGAGGCTAGTTGTTTAACCAAGCTCCCAATGTATCCTCCATAAAGGTTTGGTTTCTTGAGGCCACAACCTAAGCCACTTTTGATACCAACTCAATAGACTTGTGTATTTTTACAAGTAGTGAGGAAGTCGTTGACATGGAAATATTGGGAAGAGAGAACTTAAAAAGGCTATTTAGTTGCATTAATAAATTTCCACTTATAGTCCCCAATATAATGTTTTATGTTTATGATTCTCATTATGATTCGTATATGAAGTGAATGAATGTGAATTATCACTAGAAAAGCACTAACAACATGCATGTCTTATCATTGATTATTGTTCTTAGAATGGGTAGGATTGATCATGTCCAATGAAGAAGCTTCTCATATGCTTTTAGATATTTGTGTCTTCCAATTGTCAGGCAAAAAGAGAGCAAAATGTGGAAAAAGAATTTGGGTTAGCTAGCCTGGAAATCATCTTAGGTTGTATCTAATACTGTGTTGATGTCCACATGTACAACATAGAGCACCTTATCCATAGAATTATATTCTAGATGATTTAGATGGTGTTGTTATTATTGTACATACTTGTCTAGCTCATGTTGACTTGTAAACATAAAGATGGGAATGCTTGTGATTGCTCCTTGCAAACATATATAATATTATTTTAAATTGCATTTACATGGTTGTAATGGATATATTTTAAAAATAATATTTGTAACCACATATTTCGGTGAATATAAAAAATTATGTTTCATATTCTTATTTAACAAGGTTGTAAAGCTAATTTTTATCTAGTAGTTTCAAACTTCAGTTGACTTAAAAGTGATTAGTTATAACTCCTTTAAAAGATGAATTGTGTTTTTATACCAACATAGATCTCTTTCACGAGGTAGATATTTACCATGAATATTTTTTTTA
Organism: Pinus taeda; assembly: GCA_000404065.3. Lineage (NCBI taxonomy): Eukaryota > Viridiplantae > Streptophyta > Pinopsida > Pinales > Pinaceae > Pinus > Pinus taeda. Next base: position 76,566 of record APFE030060804.1, on the reverse strand, counting down.
CATATCTCCTTTTTTATATAATATATGTAATAGTAAAGACATAGTCTGTCCCTCATTCTCTAAATAGATATACATTGAATACATATTATTCTGATTTTTTAATGGATTGTACGATTTAATTGAATCAGTGCCTATGGTGTGACACAATTTGCTTCTTCATAGACCCATACATGTATGAATCTTCCATGTTTATTTCATTTTTCATGAGCTATTTTAGACAAATTTGGGTCAACTTTATCTTTTAATTCAACCATTTTCTCTCTATATTAGAGTAATGTACAATGATTAATTACTTATTTTAAATGAAAATTTGTTTAAATGATTTTTTTTATTGCATCTCATTCATTCACTAGTGACTACAGCTCCTATCCCTTATTTATTACATTTCCATCTAGTACTAACTAAACTATTTCTCATAGAGTTTTGAGGGACTCACATATTTTTATTGCTCATGGTATTATTAGGGTCTAATCTTTTGTTTTTTTTTTTCTTTGCCCATTTTGAATAGATCTAAGTCAATTTTTATATTGTATTGACATCTACGCTTAAGATATTAAAGTTAAGATTGAGGGGAAAAGAACATAGCTCAGGAAAACTTTTTGGCTTTTTAATTTAGATTGAAGATCTCCTACAAAATTTTGAAAACGTTTGTACTCTTCGGGGTAAGATGCCTAATCCAACATTTATTCAAGATCTAGAAAAAATCTAAAATTCAAAGTTACTGAATTCAGGTGGAAGCAACGTCCTTGTGTAGATCTCGCAGAATTGACTCCAACACAACTTGAACGGGTGCAGTTGGACTTCGGATGAATAAGAAACTACTTGTGGAAGTTTGTGATGAAACAATGTTTTATTGCTCAACACATGACAAAAGTACAAGTTCAGCTCAATAGCAAATCTCCATCTTTATTACAATGGTGATATTTTCAATTTCGTTATGCGGTAAAATAAAAGTGAAATAATAAATTGAATAGATTAAAAAATAATTATACATGGTGATAATATATTAAAATGTAATTTTTAAAACAAAAACCATATATTAAAAATCCATATGGCACATTTGATTTATTATATACAACATATATTAAAGGCGCATTTTATAAACCTATGTTAAAACTAAGGCAACGAAAAATAATCCAACACATATATCGTGGGAATATTAGATAAAGTTAAACACGACCATGGATAATATGCGTATGTTAAACTATGTAATAAACATATTTTATGATATAAGAAAAACGTGCAGAGTTTATGGTATAACCATATGGTGCGGAGTGTATGGTAACATTCATACTCTGAAACCGCCAAAATTATCACATACTATTTGGTTGTAACGATTATATGCCATGGTTCGACCGCGTTAGGTGTCACATGGCATGGGATTTGCCACCGTTTGGATTCACCGAAATTGTAGTTTAACGATAGGCCAGGGGTTTCTAATGTTATATCACCGCTGAGAATGTTATGCGATGAGTATAGTTTTGACTGCACCAAAAAATATATGTATTATTTTATATGTGTTTGATTTATAAAGAATATGTTATATATGGAGTTGGTTATAACAATACGGTATTTTTTTAATACATTGTTATAGTTGGGTTATTCATATACTATATATATATTTATGTAGTTTCAGTAAAAAAAAATGAGGGTTGTGACATTTTGTATGAGAAGAATTTTTGTGTAGTTTTAGAGATTTGGAGGTAGAATTTTGCAGGTTTGTTCAAGGAGTTGTAGGGTTTTTTTTAGTGCCGTCAGTTGCGTTAGATTTTTGAGGTTGAGCAGAACAAAACTGGACTAGCCAGGGATCTTGTTGATGTGACTTTGATGCAATTTTTTGGGCTTTGAATTTCTAATATAAAGGCCTCCCTGTTGAAGACTGGACCCGAAGATGTAGGCTTTGAGATAGCCAAACTCCATTATCAATCTCTTGTGTCACTTTTCTTCTCATGGCTTGATGTTCTCATTTGTTGCAATATTATTATTAAGATCTCCATGCTTATGTATTTAATGGTGTTTCTAAATCATGCATTAACACTTTCTAACAATTAATAAATCACAATTTCAATTAAAGATCTTTTTGGGGATCAATGCCCATCTCCTCGGACTTGAGTAACCCTCGCAATTTCATCAAAAAGATCACTCAATATGAGAAAATGGTAAATACACCAAACAATATGATAATATTTGATGATTTGTTTCCCATCTCGATTAAGATGACAAAAAGGAATTGCACTGACATAATGAACTTTACAAACCCAAGTGTTGTGAGACATAATGAAATCTTGTAGAAACAAAGAATATATTCATTCCACTTTCAAGTGCACAAACCTAACTCTTGAACAACATGAAAAAGTCATAATTCATAATTACTCCTTGAAGTACTAATGAACTAGATGAGACTATTACGTGGATTATTCTAAAGATATTCTACTATTTTTCATCTGATTTTATGTTTTATTTCAACAACGGAGGAAATTTTGTAATTTGAATCTATTAGTTTGAATAAAGGTATGAACAATATTGTTAAGGCAATTGACTTGGATACATCACATGAGATGTGATGCCTTGTTTTGTCTAATTTGGTAGAAAATTTGCATCTTGCAACTAACTGTAGGTCAATGTTTTGTGTTACAAAATCATTCTACCATGAAATTGGTTTTTTACGTTACTCGTAGATCATGGACCCCCACAACTCATTCAATTATATTTTCCTTCTTATATAATACATATTATTTTGGTTTTTGAATGGCATCAACAACTTAATTGAAGGAATGCTTATAAGGTAGACAATATGCTTCTTCATAGACTCATCCAAGTATGAATCTTCCATGAAAACACGAGAGTTGCATTTTGTTGAATAATTACTATAGAGTTTGTGCTCTTACCCCTATCACACTTAAAATTGCATCCTCTCTGCTTAACTTGTCTAATACTCTGCATCATCCTCCCGTGATTTACACACTTTGAATTATCCAGTTTAAAATCACTTGGCTACCTACTTGTCCATATTTAAGTAAATCAGTGTTCGTGATACAAATTTTACAGGTGTTATAATTGAGATAGTTCAAATGTAGATGAAATCTCATTATCAGTTTCAATTTCGATATTACACTCAATCCTCCCTTGATTTACACACTTTGAATTATCTGATTCAAAATCACTTGGCTACCTGCTTGGCTATATTTAAGTAAATTGGTGTTTGTGATACAAATGTTGTAGGTGGTATAATTGAGATAGTTCGAATGTAGATGAAAGCTCATAATGAGTTTCAACTTTGACATTACACTCAATAGCAATTTCCTTATTCAATCATTAAAACTTGTCACAAAATCTATATTGAGACTATTAGTTCATATTTAAAATAAATCATGTATATTGAAATGATGAAACATTCAATAAAATAGTCTATTAATTTTACAAATGGTAATTTTAGCAATGAACACATCTTGCAATTAGAATCCATGATATAACTCAATTATGCACAATTTAAATTTTAAATTTTTTTCTCACTCAAAAAGCAATAAATAAATTTGCATAAAAAATTTACCTCCATCCTCTATCCTACTCTTTCTTATGCTCCTGCCTACAATGTTTCCATTGCAACATATGATGTAATTGCTAATTGTAACTCTATGTCAGATAATTTAAATATAATATCATATTTCTTAAATGGTTAAAATGCAATCTAGTGTGGAAATACCAATTAGTTTAGTTCTTTATTATGCAAATATTTATTCTTATTTTTATTGAATTACTCAATTCTTGTAAAAACAAAATTTGTTATAATAGAATATGTTATTAAATATAAAATCAATTATTAAAAATAATGTTAGGTAATAGTAAGTGAAATATTTAAATGAGTATATATTCTCCACAATGTTATGGGTAGTGTATCTTGTAGAACCTAGGTCAAAACCAACTTTAATGTTACCTAGGGATCCTATTAACATATATGAACTAACTTTAATGTTCTTGTGATGTACAAATAATGATGTGAATATACATAAAAGCATGAATACTGGGCCGAGAGTCTACTCTCTTCATCTAGACATTTAAGTTTAGTTATAGCCGGTCTATAATTCTAAACTTTGAATTTTGATTTTTTTGTTTTCATCATTTTTGGCCTTCACTAAAATTTGGTTATATAATTGTTTACCAAAAATTACAATTTTTTATTATTTAAATTACATTTTATTTATTTAAATAGATTTAATATTTTTTATAATTAATATTGTATTAACCTTATTATGATTATTTATAATTTTACATTATTATTTTATTAAACTAAATGGCTATTTAATTATTATAAATTTTACAAATTTCAATTATTTAAATTACATTTTATTTATTTAAATAAATTTAATGTTTTAAAACAATTATATTGTATTTATATTACATAATTATTTCTAACTTTAATTATTCTAAATTTTAAACCAAATCCTTAAACAAAACTAGTTTAAAAAATCATTAAAACAAAATCTTAACCAAATTAGTTTAAGAATCATTAAAACATTTTGGAAGATAGCCTATAATGTCAATACATTTATAGGATAAATATAACTATACTCTTGAAAAAAAATATGAATGAACATGAATACAAGAAATTGGTGTCTTGGCCCATATATTTGTCATAAAAATAAAGGAAATGATTTCATAGGTTTATTAAACAATATATGCGTCTTTGTTGCATTAGCTTGTTTATTATTATACGAGTAATATATTTAAGTCTTTCTTGATAAAAATAAGAGTTTGTATTAATTTTCAGTAATATATAAATTTAACATGTAGTATTGTGAGGGATTTAATATAGTTATACGTATGATAATATTTGTTTTTATATACAATTTAATTGGTGATGCTAGTGTAAATCACTATTTCATCTCGTGGGCCTAAAAATAGGTTTAATTGCAAATTCTTTTAATCACTATATATATTTAAGATAAGTATTAAAATATTTTTTAATTCCTCTAATCATTATATATATGACAAATTTAAAATTAAGATAAATGTATGTGTATCAGTATTAATATGCTAATTTTATGTTGAGTTCCAAAAAATTTACATATCTTTTTCATATTTAACAATACAATTTTAATTATAATAATCTTTTCATTTTCAATTAGTGAATATTAAAATATGTTTTATTTTTAAAAGTAGTAGAACTTATTACATTCTTATGGAAATTTGAAGAAAATGATCTCACAAGATTTTCACTTTCAATTAATCTAAGAGTATATATATATATAATATATATATATATATATTATATATATATATATATATATATATATTATATCATATATTAATTCTTAATAATAATGAAAACTTATATTTTCAACCGTATCGATGATGGTAGTATGTTATAGCAGACAAATCTCTCTTGCAGACAAGAGTGATTTCCCTAGATCCTTGATGGAAACAAGAAACGAGAAGATAATTGAACTAACTCTTTCCCTAAGTTGGACTTGTTTGAATTACGAGTATTAAAGCTGATGAATGAGCCTCTTACCTATTCACAAAATGCTTGATGAAGATCCCTTGTTGCGTCTTGATGCGGTTCTTGAATGCTTGATAAGGTCTCCAACCATAAACAAGAAAAAGATCAAAAACATATGTGATATAATAATCCAAACAAACTTAACCTAATGATCAAGGAAATTAGGAATTGAATTTTCCTTAATAAACACTTTAGACAATTGTAAACAAATCATCGTTTTGATAAGACAATTCAATCAAGACAAGCATTCACTTGTATTAATTAAAGATAAAGAAGAGCCTTACAACCTTCGCCTTGATGCCATGAGGTTCCTCCTAAATTCCTTCAATATCCTCCTTAGATGATAAGCTTTCCAATGTCAAACTAGTAGCATAAGTTTATCTTCTCTCAATTCTAACCTCCTCAATCCATCTACCCTTTAGTCATTTTATAGGCTAAGAGGAAGTAGTTTCAGATCCAAAAGAGGAAAGGGATTAAGATGCATCATATGACGGTTATAACTCGAATATCCATCACCTGTAAGCTTTCAGTTGGGAAATATTTGACAGAGACCTGTAAGCGTGGTCTATAGTGGTAGACAGAGCACAATTTTGTGTTGTTCTCAGAGTTAATTCCAATGAATGCACAGAAATATCTAGGAAAATCAGTGCAGGTGATACTTAACAAGGTGAAGCAACTATTTTTCCCAAATTTCCCATCTCCTTCAAGATATTTTTGGTTTTTGGACTTCTAAGGGAGTTCAATCAAACATCTTCATGGATGGTAAAAAGACCCATAAACGAATCAAGTGTCATGGTGATAAAATGAGGTGTAATAGATTGCCCCTAAAGTGGAAAGTCTATGAAATAAGTTTTAAAATATTGAAGTGCTTTATCATACCAAGGATAGGATCAGATACAATGGTTGGAAACTTGTAGGGATTCAAGGATTACAATGCAAATATATATAAATTATCATTGCTAAGGTAGGGATTCCCATACTTAGAGTAAAGATAACTCAACGAATAAGTACAAAAAAACCAAAAATAATATAGATAATAGACACAATATGGGCGCAACCATCTGTTATGAAGTTTTCTACACAATCATGAATATAAAACTCCTCGCAACCTAGATTGATGAAGCCGGATCCATGGTCTTGATTTTCATTTCCTAATCCATAGTACCAATCTAACCATGCGAGTGAATGTTTCGAAGTCAAACATGGTAGAAACCACTTGATTACCGGTCAATGATGTGAACCGTTAACAATCACGAGAGAAACCACCAATAATGACAATGGTTCTCAAGGTACTCCCAGTACAATCTATGAAGTAGGAATAAGTGATCTGAAGTTGAACACTCATAAAATTGTTCGACCGAAGGCCAATGATGAGAACCTATCATCGAAGGCGAAAAACATGCCATTAAGGCATGCAAGCCTCAATGTACTGAAGGTTTATGGATCAACTTTCTAGATAATGAGCTGAAGTCAATAGGAAGTGACTCATCATAGGAAATGCTATGACACAAAACATAATGTTTAGTTTTTGAAAATAGTTTGCAAGGACTGACTCAAGGATAGCCGATGCGATTGAAGGCTAAAATTTGCAAAGGAACTTGGACTAAGGTTGAACTTCTCTTGAACACATATTGACACGACAATTGACTTGGCAACATTTGACTTAATGATAATACCCAAAACCATGAATATTTTCAATGAGGTTTGATTAACTATAAGACAAATGGATTTCCCAACCCAAACAAGAAATGTGACAAAGTGTCATGTTCAGGAGTGACATGCCACCTTTATAATAAAATGTAAAAATGGACACTTTTCCCAATTCCTCCCCCACCATTACTGGAAAGTACCTCTTTATTTTTTACAAGCTTAAGGAGCATAACATATGCTTATACTGTAAGCTCATCCTTTGAATGAGTCCATCGAAGTATTTTTAATGAACCATAAGAAGGATGGTTCGATCTCGTTATGCTTAATGAGTCCTATAATGTTTAATCTTTTACAAGTCCAATAAAGGGGTAACTCGATGTCATTTTCTTTTAAAAGTTTGAAAAAGACACCAAAAGGAAACTCATTCATTTCTTTTACCGTAAAAATTTAACGAGCCTTGAGAAAGAAAATCTCGGTGTTTTTCAATTTTAGGGAGTTAGAAGAAAAACATAAGTAAACTCCATCAGTTTCTTTTTCATAAGTTTAGTTCTTCAGGTTCGAAAAAAGATGAAATAATAAAAAGGAAAACTTTATTGACCATGTTTGATCAACGTATACCTTTTTCATAAACAGTCTCAGCTCAGTTCGTAAAAGGGGTAAGCTTATACTAAGTGGATGGTTGTTCATTTACTTTTATGAGTTCGAATAAACAAGTACTCGAAGATCTTTTCATTTTTAAAGAGTCCGAAAAGGGCTTAAAAGAGGACTCTAGGGTTTTCACTTTTCATAATTTCCAAGAGCATGAAAAGGGATAAAATTTTGTTGATATTCAAAATGATTTGTTCTCCCTCTGTAACCTGTCCTGCACACTTGAACTTAATAAATCATCATAACTTCACAAAATAATAAAATTCTCACTTTCTAAAACGTCTTAATCATAAAAATAATATTTATTTTTAGCCCAAAATCCCTATAAAAGTGGAAAAAGTAAATTATTTTTCACCATTTTCATTTTTATCATTTGAGAGCAGAAAAAAGGAGATTTTTACCACCAGACTTCTAGGACTGATTTCGAGTCACCCAGGGAATGAAATCACAAACCGCTTCCTCTAGGTAGAAGATCTATTCCTAATTAACATTTTCATCCATTTAAATTTCAATTTTAAGCTTTCAATTCATTTTTTTGGGTAATACTTTGTAAAACTTCTGCCTTGGCCCTGTGTTGATATCCCTTTATCGGGTGAGTGCAGGTCAATAACTTTTTACATGCAGAAAATCATAGCTTGCACGGACCTTCTCCGGAAAATCCATGTAGTTGCGCCCATTTTGTAAAACAGTGGCCACGCAGGCACCGATGGTTTTTAAAAAAAAAAAAATGACCCCAAAATATATGAGATTGACTTTTAAAAAGGTTCTAACTTCTTTTAAGTGGTCATTTTAGGTCTCTTGCTTTCTCAAAATAGAATGTAGGGAAAGAGAGCACAAATTTAGTGATTTGGCATCTTTGGTAGATCTAGCTACCATACAGGCTCAGAGAACTTGTGGCCTCCTAAAATACTGGCTTATACCTGGGATGAAAGCTTAGGTAGATATGATGACATGGCTGGTAAGGACCTAGAATGTTGAGGAACAATGTTTCGCGATTGGAAATCATCACATTACCATTAACGTTGACTAGGATTTCTCATTGGGGAGTTGATATTTCATTATTTGGGTATAGGACATGAGGAGATACTACATATGGGTATCTACAACATTTTTGTGGGGTTGCACCACCCAAGGATGGAAGGATTGATATCTAGACTATTAGACTCTTTCCCATGAGGACTATTACTTTAACTGTTAGCAAGTTGTGTGGCAACGCTGCCCTTCATTTGGCCATACGGGCACAAATGTGGACTACCATGGAGTGTTGGGAATCCATGATGTTCAACTAGTGTGAGAAATGGTTATTAACATGAAGGGACAACTTACTAGGTGCAAGAATGCTAAACTGAAGAATTTCGGTTATGGCGCCATTCTTATTGCTTTTTCCTTAGAGAGGATTTCACTTCTCCAGCCATAGTAGATCTTAGTAGATGAAGGAGGTCCTAGGGATCCACACATGCTGAGATGGGTTACATTTATGCCACTTCATGGAGGCAATGTATCGGTCATGAGGTATACTCCAGAGTTTTTTGGTTGGTTGGGCCAACAAATCATTTCAATCGAGCACTTCCCATATGCAGGGATGGATTACAAAGATGGTCCTAATATCCCACTCTTAGCTAAAGCTCAGTGGCGTGATCTAGGTAAAACTTTTTCATTTTGATATGCTTTAAATTTTGATTTATTTATGTCTTCAAAGGCTAATTATTCAAAATGCATGTGTAGATGTGGGCCTAAACTGACCAGCAAGGCTGAGGTGTTTTGACAGGCATTTTGAAGAGCATGTAGCAACTATGGCAGCTAACCCAGATGTAGTTGAGACTTTGACCGAGCTGGAGAACAACCTAGAGAAGTTCACTTTGGACATCCCAGAGAATGGAATAGATGACATCCCTCTCTGATATTAGAGACATGTGATTGGGGTTCTAGGGCCACTTAGGTGATTACTCTCTCAAGTTTCTCATGTTATAGTTCGCTATCATGAGCATCATCATGCTTAGCTATTCTAGTTTCTAGGACCACATTTTGATTTTTGGTGTCAGCGTATTTGGAGAATAAAGGCCACGAGGCCTTATGTCCTTGGATGACATATTTTTGTAGACAAACTTTTATACAAACTTTTATAATGAAAAATACTACTTTTACTTTTAGTTTATCTTGATCAATATGTGGATGAATATTGTTTTAATTTACAAATGTCGAAAATGTCTATTTAACACATGGTTAGCTAATGAATCTTTTAATATGTTTAAATTCCTTTGAATGCGTTGATATTCAATATAATCAAATTGTCTTTCCAAGAGACGGACCCGTAAAAAAATTATTAGCATTGAAGAACTTCTTACTGCATATACAATGTTTAAAAGTAATACTACGAGTTGCAAATCTAACCTAATGATAAAACACTGAATAACAAATGTGATGGAATAAGATAATAGCTCAATGACTACACTATATTCTACTATATTGTTCGTTGTTTGACTGAGGCATATTTCATAAATAGATAAAAGCTCATCAGTGGGTGAATAGATAACCTAGGCTACGAAAGATAAATTATGAGTACTACGAATAGCACCATCAACAAAGCCAATTTAATTCCAAGGAAATGCCAACATCTACCAATCAAGTGTAAAACATGATAAGCAAGAGAAGTAGTAGGAAATGTAAAACATATTCAATTATCGCACACACCTAAAAATAATAAATAATATACAAATCTCCACGAAAATTTTATGCATAATATTTCTTTAGGTAAAGACCATTTCTGGGCTTTCCTAAAGGAATACCATCATAATCAACAAAATCATAGTCTCCTTTAGTTAATACGCATTTTATGATGTAAGGGCCATGCCACATGGGCTCGAATTTTGATATACCTAAATTGTCATGGGCTTGATCATAAACCAAGACTAGGTCACCTTTTGTATATGAACAAGGATTCATGTTTTTATCAAATTGAGCTTTGAATCATTTTTTATGAGCCCGGAAATCCCATGCAGCATCATGATGAGATTCATCTAAACATGCTAAGTGTACAAAATGCTCTTTGTCTGTAGAGGTAGTTGGTAGTAATTCAATGGCTAGTTTCAAAGATGGGATTTCACATTCAATTGGCAATATTGCTTCCAAACCACAACCAAGTTGGAAAGGAGTAAAATTTGTCGATGTTTTTGCAGTAGTACAGTAAGCCCACAATGTTGAGAAAATCATAGTATTCCAGTTTCCTTTATGAATACAAACTATCTATTTAATCTTATTTGTTAAAACCTTATTGATAGCTTTGACTTGACCATTAGCTTGTGGATAATAAGGAGTAGAGCTATCATGGCGTAGGTCGAGTTGTGTTGATAGTTCAGTCATCATAAAGTTATGAAAATGGCTACCATCGTCCGTAACAATAGCTTCTGGGACAACAAACCAAGCAATCACATGATTGAAAATGAAAATTACTGCAGTTTCACCATCAGCTTTATATTTAAGCCTCACTTTGGCCCATTTCGTAAAATAATCAACTACAAGGATAATATACCCATGCCCCTCAGCTGAGTGAGGGTTACAGGTCATGAAATCTATGCCCCATTTTGCAAAAGGACCAACAACTATGATAGGGTGAAGAGAAGTTAGACGTTCTTGCATCTTACGATCATAGACTTGGAAATTATGGCATTTTGTGACGACAATTATGCAATATTTAAACATTGAAGGAAAAAAATAACTGGCACATAATATCTTTTGGGCAGTAGAATACCCAGATATATGACCACCACATGCTCCAGAATGGAAGTCATTTAATGCTTTTTCGGCTTCTTGGAGAGTCAAACAATGTTGAAAGATGGAATTAGTATTGCGACAGTAAAGAGTGTCACCAACAATATTGTATTGTTGGGATTGGTATCATATTTGATGATGATCAGTTCGAGATAACTCGGGTCGAATAGTTCAGGTTTAGAGATATATAATTATATCTCCATACCATGGATATGGAATACTAATAAAAAAGAGAGATTTACCAACAAAGTAATATTTTTCTTTAGGTAAAGACCATTTCTGGAATTTCCTAAAGGAATGCCATCATAATCAACCAACTCATATGCTCCTTAAGTTAATATGCATTTTATGATGTAAGGGCCATGCCACATGGGCTCGAATTTTCCTGTATCTAACTTGTCATGCGCTTGATCATAAACCAAGACTAGGTCACCTTTAGTATATGAACAAGGATTCACTTTTTGATCAAATTGAGTTTTAACTCGTTTTTTATGAGCCTGGCTAACCTGTGCAGCATCATGATGAGATACATCTAAACATGCTAAGTGTACAAAATGATCTTCGTCTGTAGAGGTAGCAGGTATTAATTCGATGGCTAGTTTCAAAGATGGAATTTCACACTCAATTAGCAATATTGCTTCTAAACCATAGACAAGTTGGAAAGGAGTAAAATCTATCAATTTTTTTGTAGTAGTACAGTAAGCCCACAATGCTAAGAAAATCATAGTATTCCAGTTTGCTTTATGAATACCAACTATCCGTTTAATCTTATTTGTTAAAACCTTATTGACAGCTTTGACTTGACCATTAGCTTGTGGATAATAAGGAGTAGAGCTATCATGGCATAGGCTGAGTTGTGTTGATAGTTCAGTCATCATAAAGTTACGAAAATGGCTACCATGGTTCGTAACAATAGCTTCTGGGACACCAAACCAAGCAATCACATGATTGAAAATGAAAATTACTACAGTTTCACCATCGACTTTATATGTAGGCATCACTTTGGTCCATTTTGTAAAATAATCAACTGCAAGGATAATATACCATGCTCCCCGGCCGAGTGAGGGTTACAGGTGATGAAATCTATGCCCCATTTTGCAAAAGGACCAACGACTGTGATAGGGTGAAGAGGAGTTAGAGGTGCTTGCATCTTACAATCATAGAATTGGCAATTATGGCATTGTGTGACTACGATTATTCAATCTTTAAACATTGAAGGAAAAAAATAATCGGCACATAATATATTTTGGGCAGTAGAATACCCAAACATATGACCACCACATGCTCCAGAATGGAAGTCATTTAATGCTTTTTCAGCTTCTTGGAGAGTCAAACAACGTCGTAAGATGGAATCAGTACTGTGATAGTAAAGAGTATCACCAACAATATTGTATTCTTGGGATTGGTATCATATTTGACGATGATCAGTTCGAGATAACTTGGGCCGAAAAGTCTGGGTTTGGAGATATATAATTATATCTCCATACCATGGATATGACATACTAATAAGAAAGAGAGATTAACTAGCAAAGGAATATTTTTCTTTAGGTAAAGACCATTTCTGGGCTTTCCTAAAGGAATACATCATAATCAACGAACTGATATGCTCCTTGAGTTAATATGCATTTTATGATGTAAGGGCCATGCCACATGGGCTCGAATTTTCCTATACCTAACTTGTCATGGGCTTGATCATAAACCAAGACTAGGTCACCTTTCGTATATGAACAATGATTCACTTTTTTATCAAATTGGGCATTAACTCGTTTTTTATGAGGTTGGCTAACCCGTGCAACATCATGACGCGATTCATCTATACATGCTAAGTGTACAAAACTCTCTTCGTCTATAGAGGTAGCGGGTATTAATTCGATGGCTAGTTTCAAAGATGGGATTTCACATTCAATTGGCAATATTGCTTCCAAACCATAGACAATTTGGAAAGGAGTAAAACCTGTCGATGTTTTTGCATTAGTATGGTAAGCCCACGATCCTGAGAAAATCATAGTATTCCAATTTCATTTATGAATACCAACTATCTGTTTAATCTTATTTGTTAAAACCTTATTGACAACTTCGACTTGACCATTATAAGGCATAGGGCTATCATGGCATAGGCCAATTTGTGTTGATAGTTCAGTCATCATAAAGTTATGAAAAATTCTACTATGGTCCATAACAATAGCTTTTGGGACACCAAATCGAGTAATCACATGACTGAAAATGAAAATTACTACAGTTTTGCCATCGAATTTATATGTAGGCATCACTTCGGCCCATTTCGTAATTAATCGACTACAATGATAATATACCCATGCCCCTCAGTTGAGTTAGAGTTATAGGCAATGAAATCTATGCCCAATGTTTCAAAAGGACCAACAACTATGATAGGGTGAAGAGGAGCTAGAGGTGCTTGCATCTTACAATCATAGACTTGGAAATTATGGCATTTTCTTACTACAATTATACAATCTTTTAACATTGAAGGAAAAAAATAATCAGCACATAATATCTTTTGGGCAGTAGAATACCCAAACATATGACCACCACATGTTCTAGAGTGGAAGTCATTTAATTCTTTTTTAGCCTCTTGGAGAGTCAAACAATGTTGAAAGATGGAATTGGTACTGCGACAGTAAAGAGTGTCACCAACAATATTGTATTGTTGGGATTGGTATCACATTTGATGACAATCAGTTCGAGATGACTTGGGCCTAAAAGTTAGGGTTTGGAGATATATAATTATATCTCGATACCATGGATATGACATACTAATAAGAAAGAGAGATTCAGTAGCAAAGGAATATTTTTCTTTAGTTAAAGATCATTTATGGGCTTTCCTAAAGGAATATCATCATAATCAACCAACTCATAGGCTCCTTTAGTTAATACACATTTTATGATGTAAGGGCCATGTCAGATGGGATCAAATTTTCTTGTACCCAACTTGTCATGGGCTTGATCATAAACCAAGACTAGGTCACATTTTGTATATGAACAAGGATCCATGTTTTGATCAAATTGATCTTTGACTCATTTTTTATGAGCCTGGAAACCTCGTGCAACATCGCGATGAGATTCATCTAAACATGCTAAGTGTACAAAACACTCTTCGTCTGCAGAGTTAGCAGGTAATAATTCGATGACTAGTTTCAAAGATGGGATTTCACATTCAATTGGCAATATTGCTTCCAAACCATAGAAAAGTTGGAAAGGAGTAAAACTTGTCGACATTTTTGCAGTAGTACGGTAAGCCCATAGTGCTGAGAAAATCATAGTATGCCAGTTTCCTTTATGAATACCAACTACTCGTTTAGTCATATTTGTTAAAACCTTATTGACAACTTCGACTTGACCATTAGCCTGTGGATAATAAGGAGTAGAGCTATCATGGCGTAGGCTGAGTTGTGATGATAGTTTAGTAATCATAAGGTTACGCAAATGGCTACCATGGTCTGTAACTATAGCTTCTGGGACACTAAACTGAGCAATCACATGATTGAAAATGAAAATTACTGCAGTTTCACCATCCTCTTTATACATAGGCATCACTTCAACCCATTTTGAAAAGTAATTGACTGCAAGGATAATATACCCATGCCCCCAGTTGAGTGAGGGTTATAGGGGATGAAATCTATGCCGCATTTTGCAAAAGGACCAACAACTATGATAGGGTGAAGACAAACTAGAGGTGCTCGCCTCTTATGATCATAGACTTGGCAATTATGGCATTTTATGACTACAATTATGCAATCTTTAAACATTGAAGGAAAAAAATAACAAGCATGTAATATATTTTGGGCAATAGAATACCCAGACATATGACCACCACATGCTCTAGAATGGAAGTCATTTAATTCTTTTTCAGCCTCTTGGAGAGTCAAACAATGTCAAAATATGGAATCGTTATCGCAATGGTAAAAAGTGTCACCAACAATATTGTGTTGTTGGGATTGGTATCGGATTTGACGACGATCAGTTTGAGATAACTCGGGCCTAAAGGTTTCGGTTTTGAGATATATAATTATATCTCCATACAATGGATATGACATACTAATAAGAAAGAGAGATTCATCAGTAAAGGAATATTTTTCTACAGTTTCCATATTAGTATGGGGAAAGTCACACAATAATTCGAGGAAAACCAAAGATTTATTTGATTTAGATATTTCGAATTGTAAATCAAATTCTTGCAATATAACTATCCATTTGGAGTATTACCCCCCTAGCAATTGCTTCATAAGAATATACATCATAGGGTTTCAATCCGAAATGACAGTCATCTTTCGCAAAAGTATATAGTGGCAAAGTCATTGAACAATTTAACAACTTCCAAAGCGAGCTTCTCCACATGTGTGTATTTGATCTCAGTTTTAGTGAGATTTTTGTAGAGCTATAAAAAGGGTATCTTTCACCTCTAGTTACCTCACATTAATATGTCAATCCAGGAACGTCTTACTATTTCAAAGAGTGTCTTAGTCTGAGGCTTAGCACTTGTGAGAGTAATGCTCGTAGTACAGTTGTTTAAAACTTACAAAAGTAAATAGATGCGTGTCTACAACTTAACTACTTCAAAAGGCTAAATCACGCCAAGCAATGCATCAGTCAAAGGTTTGGTAGCAATAACCCATCCTTTTCGTAACTGATGAGAATAGATCTGAGGTCTGGGAGCCAGGTAGCAGATGTTGGCGCTCACTACACCCTGAGATCATCCTTAATGAATAGAAATGAAATGACAAGTAAAGGAAATAGCAATGAAATAGAACAGCATATCAGCCAAGGGTTCGGTAGCAATAACCCATCCCTTTCATAACTAATGGGAGCAGGTCAGAGGTCTGGGAGCCAGGTAGCAGATGCTGACGCTCACTATAGCCTGAGACTATCCTTAAGAAATGGAAAGTAAATAAAACAGCAAATCAGCAATCTTGAAATGGAACAACAATTCTGAAATGGAACAACAACTGAAATGGAAGAGCAATTCAGAAATGGAATGAAAATTGAAATGGAACAACAAGTGAGAAATAAGTAGTAACCAAGTTCGGCAAGTTGTAACTCTTTTTAATCACACCAATCCAAACATCAATCCTTCGCTCTTAAAGATGTACACATACTATGGAACAACACTACCTATGGATCCAAGATGAAATAATACTAAAAACCATATAAACACAACATGCTTAATCTGATTATGTTATTGCTCTAAATAAAAGCATACGATTGCATCTCAAGATGAAAACAGTAACATTCAAGGATTCAATAATCATGTGAAATCAGACTTTTCAAGATAACTTCTGTAATGCTAAAGCACAATCACATAAAACTCTGTAATGGAATGACAGTATCCTATAGAGATTAATCAACACTTAAAGGATTGGTAACATGATACAGCATCAATATAAGACTTTTGTTTGCAGGAACATTAAATGAGTTAAAGATAACAGAGCATGTAATATAAATGTTCTTAAAACACAACATATTACCAGATCACGTCTATAAACAAACCACACAGAAACCACGCGTAATGGTACAAGAGCAAGTGTCCTCTAGGGTCGGGCACTTAGCCTCCAGGTGTACACCACTTAAGATTGATCCAGGCTCAAAGATAAAAGAGTAACCAAGTCTGTATTAATGCATGAAGTAGAATTACAGTAACTCAAATCTTCAACAGAACATAGAGATCATAGTCTTGATCTTTTTTAAAAGAAATTACATAAAATACCTCCCTCTAGCCAACAACGCTATCCCTTATATAAGGATGATGACGAAGATATCTTAAATGTAGAATTAGATAAAATAGCGATCCCTCAGGATCTAAGATCCTGAGGAATTCGCAGAATCGTTAATCCTGAGTCACTTCTTTCCTTTTTTGCTCCGAGCTGGTACCTCTGCTTCCTTTCCTGGGTTGGTCCGTTTTGATCTGGTTTGCACGCGGTCTCCCGTCAGAGGGACAACAGTTAGTTCATCTTTGTATTTTCCTTTGGGATGTCCACTTTCATTTTTTCCTCCCTCCTTCACATAGGAATGACAATTATCAGTGTTCTCCATTAATCTCACGTGTTTCGTTATAAATCCTTATTATTGTCTAAGTTTCTAATGCGAAAGGCTTATAAGTTCTAATGAAAAGATGTTGAAAATAACCATTGAAACATACCTTCTTTGATACTCCACACACCCCCCAGCTTACCCTTTTTCATGGCCTCATGAAAACATTGTAGTTGACATGCAAAGCAGTGAGTGAGTAGGTTGGAGATGGAATCTCGTATGAGGGTCTACAACTGTGATGTGAAACTAAGCGATCAAAGAAATGACCTGTTTGGCCCTCAGGCATCTCATACAGGGCTTGGTAACCGGGTGCAGGATGCCAAATGATTGAACTCCGGACCCTATAACCTAACCAAGATGGCCCTGCCCTCAAAACAATTTCGCCATAGAGGGGGAATTAGTTAGCAGCAAGTTTAAAATTCTCATACTTAAATGGTTCTCTGAGCTGGATGTTCAGATTAGATATTCGATATCGAAATTTAGCTGCTTCAACGACAGGGTCTTTAATAGAGGAAAAGTATTCAAGTCCCTACCGAATGATTGCTTCATGCATGGGTCCTAATGCTTCAATTACTCCTGGAGCCTTCATGAGATTTCTATGTCTCCTCCATAACTGTTCTGGGTCCCTAGGCTCAACTCTTACCCATAGATCTAATCCGTTTTCTTGTCTTTGAAAAGCGTTGTAGGCTTTGAGCCATTTAATTTGATTGACCTCAAATGAGATAAATGCTTGCAATTGAATGTCCCCAACAAAAGGGCCAGGGTTCAGTTCGGTCTCTTGTTCTAGTACAAGGTTATGCAAGTAAAATTCACACAATAACCTTTGCACTTTTACCCCATAATGTTTACAGCAATTTATAAAATGATTTATAGTGTTAATTTGTATGGGAGCACCTTCTTTAACAACCTTTATTTTCAATTGTAAATACCTTTCCATTAGAAATAGGGCATAGTTCTTGGCAGGGGATCTACATGCTAGGACGTCATTGTATAGGGAACACAAGGTATCCATTTGTTTGATAACTACATCTAATCTACGAGTTACCTTTGCAACTTTCTCTTATTCCCTTCGCCATCCTTCGAAAGCTTGGCTTTCAGATAAGTTGACGTTCCTTAGCTGCTGCTGTAGTTCTTCATATTTTTCTCGGGGGACCATTTGCTCCCTAAGCTTTTCTGCTTCTTGCTGGGCCTGCTTCAAATTTTTGTGAAGGGTTCTCGTTTTCGGATCCTTCTTCCATGCAGCCGTGGAGGCCGGGAGTTTTACTTGAACTTTCTTATTGCGCTGCTTCGAGTTCAGAACCCTTATTACTCCCAAAGGTGGTGCCTCCATCTGAACCATCTTATCATCCTTTTCAATTTTAACACGAACTCCAGCCCACTGCTGTTCCTTTTCAATTGGAACAACAGTCTGTTTTTCAGCTTTATTTGGAACAGCAGTTTGGCTTTTGTCAGGGTTTTGAGCAGTGGGATGGATTCTGGTCCTCCGCCTCTTGCCCTTAAGGGATCTTATTGGTGTGGTCAGACCTTTTCTTCCTGAAGTCCCTTTTACCCTTTGCCTTGCCTTTAGAATCTTAATCTGTTGGTGAAGCTGGACTATTATGTTCAACAATGTCCGTTGTTCCCTTCATAATTCCCTTATTTCCATCATCTCTTCAGAAAGAATAGCAGGTTGTTTGCTGCGGTTTGGACTGTGACTAGCTTCTTCATTTTCTCCCTGGGGTGGTTGTTCCGGGGTAAGAACCTTACTTGGCTCTGTTATTTCTTGGGCTAATTCTTCTTCTACCCTTATTTCCTCCAGACTTTCTTCTGGTGCCTTCTGATTAGGAACGGGCTGTTCCTGCTAGGCGTTTTATGATATCTTCTCATTATGAACAGACAAATTTTCTACTTCCGCCTCTTCTGCATGCAATTCCTCGGGTGCATCTTTCTCCTGGGGTTTCTCTATGGCATGGAGGTTTGATGGACTCAGGGGTTGGCCATATTCACCCATATTGGCCAATTCATCTTCCCCTAACGGGTCTTGTAATGGCCTACCTTCCTGTTGTTCCATTTCTTCCTCCTGTTTGGACTACTTGGCTTCTTTTTTCTCGTCTCCTTCCTCTTCAAATTTCTCATCCTTTTCTTCTTCTCTCACTGCAGATTGCTCTGCCTCCTCTTCTTCTTCTTCTTTTGTTTCTGCCTCTGCAGATTGCTCTTCTTCCTCGATGTTTTCTTCTTCCGTTTCTGTCTCTGCAGATTGCTCTGTTTCCTCGTCGGTTTCTTCTTCCGTTTCTATTTCTGCAGCCTGCTTTGCTTCCTCATTGTTTTCTTCTTCTATTTTTGTCTCTGCAGACTGCTCATCTTTGATTTCTATTGCTTGGCTCATGCCTTCCTGGGGCTTCTCCAGCCCTCCTCATAGCCATGTGAGCCTTGCCGATTTTCTGCATTTTTCTAGTTGTTCGGGTGTACTAGCGTCATGTTTCCATTTTTCAGATTGTTTTTCAAGTTGCTCCTCTGTGCAAGTGTCCTGCTTCCATTTTTCTGAACGTTGGGGTGTGCTAGCAACTTGTTTTCATTTTTTTGGGCGTCCAGATGTGGCCGTCCCTCCATTGATGATGGTAATTAGTTCTTCCCAGCTGCTCTGCTGCTGGGTGAGACTATAATTAACTATCAACCGAATTAATCTGTGGTGGCTAACGGCTGACTCTACGTGTTGTGCCCTCTTCATGCTTCGTGCAACGTCATGCAATAGTGAATTCAATAATGCGGGTAAATTCACAGAACATTTTTGTTTTAAGACAGCTAGGAGTTTAAGATGTCATGGTCTTACCACGTCTTTTCTGCCTTCACAGGTGATGTAGCTTTGGATGATTTTTGCTAATTCCACTCATGGCTCTCCTAGCGTTGCTAGCAGCACCCCCTTTCCTCGAATTTTCAAACTCTGACCCTCATCCTGAAATATTTCTAAAATTTTCTGCAGCCTTTCCTTCTTTATCGTCCATACTGGTCCAGTGGCTGGTAGTCCTGAGACTCTTGCTATTATGTCATCGGTGACTACTATTCGCTTTCATCTTACTGTGGAGTAGTCTTCCTGTAAATTCTGTAAAAATTATATCGCTACTATTTCATTGGACTCCTTCAGGCGGTTGAGATAGCTTAATCATCCTACTTTCTTCAGGATTCTTCGGGCTATAGCCGAAACAGTTAATACTTGCGGTTCTCGGTGAACTGACCTTCCTCCCATAGTTTCAATGCAAATTCTCAAAGGAACGGTAGATATTTGTTGAAATGCAGAGAAGATGGTGGCATATTACTTGTTCAACTTCTAATGCTATGGCGTATGCAATGGAAATGGCTTCGAACAACAGCTCATGCAGAAGAAAACAAAAAATAGAAAAAGATAATATCGTTGAGCCGTGTTGTGCCCGAGTACACAATTTCTCAAATAACGGACTGACACATGCTCTGGGGAATGATGAGGTTACCTCCCCCCCCGCAATGTGATAGGCTGTCCCAGCCGTAAAATAAAGGAGCAGTGTCTGTTTTGCCACGAGGTCTTTATGGAACAACGTATGGAAATATGCCATGCTTACAAAAACAGCCTATTACTGAAATCGAGGTATAAAGTTACATTGCTTTAATACATAAGGGACTGCGGTGATTTGATGGAAGTTCGAGGATAAGACATTTGCCATAAATAGAGAGTCTCATGCGGTCACTTTTATTAGCTCCGTAATGTTTGGCGATAATATATAGTCATGCACTATATGGTTGGGTAATATTATATAATTAATATCCACGGCATAAGAAACAAGAGGATGCAATCTTCTTATCTATTGGTGTAAAAATATGACTTCAATACCATTAACAGTGCTCTACTACCGACAAGTGTCCATAACCTTGGCATAGTTGTTTGTTTCACCCCTAGAACCATAGTCCTTTGTGTATGCCAGGAAGCATTGTGTAATGTAAAAAATGTAGGCCACTATGCTGGCTTGGTGACCAGTTAGTCATAATGCCATTCACGAGGGAGGAGCGAATAGTGGGCAGGTTGGCTCATGATAAGACCTCCTATTCCAAGGGTTATTTGTTTGATATACCTTTTGGACCATTTCCCAGGGGTGGTGGCCATAGTGGGAATGCCACTTCGCTTCCATCCTAATGATCATGGTAGGCCAGCTCGTAATGAGACTTCCTATCCTGCAATTTTGACAATTTTTAGAAACCATGTTTTGCTTCCTTCTTTTTTCTTCTTGTTTTTAATAAAGAGCCTTTCCTGTTTATACACAAAGGATGGTTCAACACTCCTTAAGAGTAGGAATGGTGGAAGAAGTCTTAATATCCCAATAGAAAGGTATAGATCCTTTGGTCTTATTGCCGAATGATAATCGAAGAGGATTAAAAAAAGGAACCATCATGATACATATAACCAATCAGAATGGAGTTAGAAGAACAATGGTAGCAAAAGATGATGAATAAGCATGTCTTTCCCTATGTCCTTTTACCAATTCAAGGCGGTCTCTTATAAAGATAGCGATTTATGATTTACTGATTTTCGTATGCTGTGTTTTTGTTTCCATCACATAAGTGGATAGCCGTATTCAAAAAGACTTGAAAGAAAATTAGTAATAAGCATCCTTAATTTAGAATAGAAGGAACAAACTGTTTCAAAATCATATGAGTAGTGTTCCTTTCAAGGAAGGGCACAACAACAGTTCACAAATGTTGTTCATTTGGAGAAAGGAACAATAGAAATCAATAGTGTTGTTCCTCTTGAAAAGGAACAACAAAATCAAACAAGTGTCGTTCCTTTGAAAAAGGATCAGCAGAAATAAAAAAGTGTTGTTCCTTTTGGAAAAGAAACAACAAAGCACAGAAGTGCTGTTCCTTTTAAAAAATGAACAACAAAACACACAAGTGCAGTTCCTTTTGGAAAAGGAACAACAGAAAGAAAAAAGTGTTGCTCCTTTTGGAAAAGGAACAGCAAGACACAAGTGATGTTCCTTTTGAAAAAGGAACAGCAAAACACAAGTGCTGTTCCTTTTGAAAAATGAACAACAAAAATCACAAGTGCTATTCCTTTTGGAAAAGGAACAACAAAAATCGCAAGTGCTGTTCCTTTTGGAAAAGGAACAGGAGAACTCAAAAGTGCTATTCCTTTTGGAAAAGGAATAGCAGAAATCAAAAGTGTTGTTCCTTTTGGAAAAGGAACAACAGAAATCAAAAGTGTTGTTCCTTTTGGAAAAGGAACAGCAGAAATCAAAAGTGTTGTTCCTTTTGGAAAAAGGAACAACAAAAATCACAAGTGCTGTTCCTTTTGGAAAAGGAATAGCAAAAATCAAAAAGTGTTGTTCCTTTTGGAAAAAGAACAGCAAAAATCACAAGTGTTGTTCTTTTTGGAGAAGGAACAGCAAAAATCACAAGTGTTGTTCTAGCAAATATCACAAGTGTTGTTCCTTTTGGAAAAAGGAACAACAAAAATCACAAGTGTTGTTCTTTTTGGAAAAGGAACAACAAAAATCAAAAAGTGTTGTTCCTTTTAGAAAAGGAACAACAAAAACACAAAGTGTTGTTCCTTTTGGAAAAAGGAATAGTAAAAATCACAAGTGTTGTTCTTTTTGGAAAAGGAATAGCAAAAATCAAAAGTGCTCTTCATTTTAGAAAAGGAATAGCAAAAACACAAAGTGTTGTTTCTTTTTAGAAAAGGAACAACAAAAAACCAAAAGTGCTATTCCTTTTGAAAAAAAAGAAACAACAGAAGTAACAAAACCTATTGGAAAGATATGTACAAAAATAATTCAAGAAGTTATGTACAAATTTGTAAGGAAAAGTAAATTTATTAGTGAGTTATAGGTGAGGAAAATTTGTCTTCCTCCCCTAAGATCTCCATATCTGAATCTTGGCGTAGTTGTTGGCAGAAGGACTCCCAAGTAAGTGGTTTGCGATAAAGACGGACTCGATGGCTATTTGCCTTAAAGGTATATCCAGAACCATCAATAATAATCAGGGTAAGGGTACCATTGTCATGTACTTTCTGAATTTCATATGGTCCCAGCCAACGAGTCTAGAGTTTCCTGGGGAAGTCCTGAAACCTGGAGTCATATAAAAGAGCCCAGTCTCCTTCATGGAAGACTCTATTTTTAATGAGAGCATCATGCCATTTAGCTCTCTGCTACTGTATCAAGGGAGTGTGTTGAAGTGAAGAGAGCCTAATTTCATCCATCTCATTGATCTGTTGTAGTCGATTAGTCTGTGCCTCAGTTAAGTCTAAACCAACTTCTTGTGCTGTTCGTAATGTCTGGATTTCAAATTCTATAGGAAAAATAGGTTGTTTTTCGAACATTAGCTGGTAAGGTGAGTGACCAGTGGTGCTTCTCCATATTGTTCTATAAGCCCATAGTGCTTCAGGTAGTCTGGCAGCCTAATCACGTCTATGTGATCCAACTGTTTTTGTTAAAATTGTTTCTATTATCTTGTTGTTGCTTTCTACTTGCCCATTTGCCTGTGGGTGATATGGGGTGGTAATTTTATACTGAACATGATAGTTGTTGAGTGTTGCCGCTATTCTGTTCCCAGAAAACTGTGGCCCTCCATCTGTAATTATCTCTCCAGGGAGGCCATAACGTACAAATAGATGGAGTAGGAACTGTATAACAGATTCTTCTGTAGCTCTGGGCAATGCCTCTGCTTCAACCCACTTGGTAACGTATTCTGTTGCCACCAAAATGTATGTTTTCTGGTTTGATGGTGGGTTGATTGGTCCCATGAAATCAAGAGCCCAACGTTCAAATGGTTCGATGACTATCTGTGGTTTCAAAGGCATCTCATCCGATTGACTAGAGTGTCCCGCTCTCTGGCAACTGTCACATGCTTGGACAAATTTCTTTGCATCTTTGAAAATTGTGGGCCAATAATACCTTGTGTGTAACACTTTATGTGCAGTCCTGCGATCAGTGAAATGTCGACCACATGGTTGGTCATGGCATGCTTTCAATATATCAAAAATTTCGTCCTGTCGAATGCATCTCCTGATTTGCATGTCTGCCCCTGTGTGAAACAAATAGCCCCCATTCCAGGAAAATCTGGTACTTCGCTGAACAATCTGTTTTCGCTCATTAGGGGTTAGATGCTTTGGTAACTTACCTACTGCTAGGTAATTGGCAACATCAGCATACCAGGCTGTTTGAATAGCAACGACAAAGAGATGCTCATCTGGAAATTGATCTTCAACTGCTGCTGCATCAACTAGTTTTGGCATTCTTGAGAGGAAATTAGCTACCGAGTTTTCTTTCCCGAGTCGATCCTTGATTGTAATATCAAATTCCTACAATAAAATCAGCCATCTAGTTATTCTGCCATTTGTGATAGGTTTGTATGCTAAATATTTTATAGCAGAATGATCTGTGTACAAGATAATAGGATATCCAGTAATGTAATGTCTGAATTTATTGACAGCATGTATAACAACTAGAAATTATTTTTCAGTGACAGTATAATTTAATTCAGCAGCGGATAGATTTTTGCTAATGTAATAAATTGCATATGGTTTTCTATCCTCCTCTTGTCCAAGGACCGCTCCAATGGCTATGTCTGAGGCATCAGATGATATCTGGAATGGCAAATCCCAATTCGGTCCCCAAAGGAATGGGGCTGTAGATACGAGCTTCTTTATATTGTTGAAGGCACGTTCACATTTTTCTGTCCAAACAAAATCAACATTACCAGTTAGTGCATACAATGGTGCAGCAATATGTGAATGATGTTCTATAAATCTTCTATAGTAACCAGAGAATCCAAGAAAGCTACGTACCTCTGTTTGAGTAGTAGGAGTAGGCATAAGCAAAAGTATTTGGATTTTTGCTAGGTCTACCTGAATGCCAGCTGCTAAAATATAATGTCCTAAAATAATTCCTTTTGTCATCATCATGTAACATTTTTCATGGCTTAAACAAAGCTTGGTAGCTATGCAACGTTGTAGGACTTTTTCTAGTGTCTCCAATGCTGGATCAAACTCATCTCCATATGGAGTAAAGTCATCCATATATACTTCTAGTCCTTCATTTATTAGATCTGCAAAATGCTAAAGATAGCCCTTTGGAATGTGGCAGGGGCATTACATAAGCCAAAAGGTAAAACTCGGTAGGCGAATGTTCCCCAAGGACAAGTAAAAGTAGTTTTGTCATGATCTTCAGGGGCAATCTGTATTTGGTTATACCCACTGAAGCCATCGAGGAAAGAAAAGAATCTCTTCCCCACCAAAGTGTCCAATACTTGGTCGATGAATGGGAGAGGAAAGTGATCTTTTTGCGTTGCTTTATTTAGCTCCCTGTAATCCACGCAGATTCTCCACTTCCCATTCTTTTTTGGTACCACCACAAGTGGGGAGACCCATTTACTATCAGAGATAGGATAGATGAAGTTAACATCTAAAAGTTTTTGAAGCTCGGCTTTTACTACTTCTTTTAGATGAGGATTTAGTCTTCTTTGAGGCTGCCTAATAGGTCTTGCATCATTTTCTATGTAAATGTGGTGTGTACATAATTGGGGGTCAATTCCTTTCATATCAGGGTAATCCCATGCAAATGCTTCTTTATATTTCCTTAAGATATGGATGAGATTTGTTTCTTGTTCGGGTGTGAGGTCAGCGTTAATGTTTAAGGTTTTTCCAGGTTCAATTTCCACAATTTTACTATGTGCAACCGAAGTGAAAGGGATTGTGTGATCATGTGTATCTTTCATAGGTTCCTCTTCTACTTCGTTATCAAATTCTACTTTTATCATATGACACTGGGTACGAGATGTGAGTTCAGTTCGACTAATGAAATTACTGATGGCATCATCTTCTGTTTGTTCTTTGAACTCAAGTGCTTCTTGTATAGTTAATGGAGATCTAATGTTATTAGTAAGATATGATACAGGGTGCCTATTAGTTTTAACTATTGTGATGCTTGGCTGTGCTGGGGGATATAGTACTAAATTCTTGATATCCGTCCCCTTGGTTATGATCATGTTCCCTTGCCGACAGCCAATATAGGCATCAGCGGTAGCGAGCCAAGGTCTTCCTAAGGTCAATGGATGTCCATCAAGTCTGGTTTTAGGATTTATTATCAGAAAATTGGTTGGGTATTCCCAGGATTCAACCAAGACCATGACATCATGTAGTATGCCTTCCGGCTTAACCACAGATCGATCAGCCAATTCTAACAAAGTGGAGGTGGGTTCTGCAGATGTAATGCCTAGCTTTTGGTAAGTAACGGTTGTCAATATATTGATTGCAGCTCCAAGATCAACTAAGGCATTGGGCAGGGTTTGACCATAAATTTGAATAGTTACTATTGGGTTTCCTGGATCTTCATACTTAATGGGTGTTTCTTTTCCTGATAATAGGTCAGATAAACTGCCGACTACTTGAACTCTTGAATTATTTATTATATTCCTCCTTGGTATTTTTATGCACAATTCTTTACTAGTTTTTGCGTATATTGGGATGTCTTGAATGGCTTGGAGGAATGGAATTTTTATGTACAAATTTTGTAATTCTCCCAGAATGTCAAAATTTGGTTGTTGTATAGGTCGAGGTATGACTAATCGTTCTGGGAACGAGGGAAAGGATGTGGTTGGTTTATTATGAGTTTGTTGTCTATTCACATCCTCCTCTTGTGACAGATGTTCTCTAGGTAACTGATCTTCAATCTGAACTGTTTTATTTCCCTCTGTTTGAATAATACACCTAGATCTTAGCTGAAGATCATTGCACTCCCTCAGATCAGGTCCTTCTTCTGGTGTTTCTAAAATTTGGAGAGCTTGGACCGGTCTGTTATTTGGATTGGGATTGGGCTGGACTGGGAGTTGAGGTCTCAGATTAGATTGGGGATTTTGCTGTAAAGATGGCAGTGTGGGTTGAGGGAGAGGAATATTTCCTACTGGCTGCTATGTTGGTCTCTGCCAGTTAGTCTGCCAAATTGAGCTTTGTGAAGTGGGGGGAGTCCATTGTGGTGGGTATGGGTTGCTTTTCTAGTATGGTGGGGGATAAGGAGGATTCGACCAACCAGATTGGCTTGTCTGATTTAGCCACGGGTTCGCAGAAGGATATGACTATGGTGACCAGTTTGGAAATGGGGGCTGAAACTGACTTTTCCATGTACTATACTGTTGAGTATTGTACTACGGATACTAAAAAGGAGAAGCTGGGTCTGAAAACATACCAGTTTGTCGCGGCTGCCACTAACGGCGCTAGTTGAGTAAATATACTGCTTCTGGTTCTTCTTTTGCCTCCTTATATACCGCTTTCAGTCCAAGTAATGAGGGACAACTTTCTGTAGAGTGATCCCTTGTACAGATGGCGCATGTCTGGATTGTATCTAGTGGACACTCCTTATGTCTATGCTTCTTCCTGCATCTGGGGCAGAAGATTGCCAAATTCTGTTCTGCCTCCATTTGCTTTTGCTTGGCCTGCCAAACGTCTAATTGTGTAGTCAGTGTTCCTAGTATATCAGTTTTAAAATTTTCAAATAAATTTCCAATTTCCACACACGTTACTCCTTCTGGTGGGATTTTGTTTTCTCTTACAAACCTATCATGTTCTACTGGTTTGATTCGTGTACTGCCTCTCGAACTCCTGATGCATAAATCAATTATGTCAGCAAAACTTTCCTGATAAATATCCCCTTTCCCCATAATGTTTAATGTTTCGATCCATTACTCCTTCATGCCCCTTATTAATGTTGTTTTCAACATGTTATCAGGCAAAGGCAGTGATGCATAGGGAAATATTTGTAGATTATATTGGAAATGTTCCACGTACTCTTCTAATGTTTCGTTTGGTCTAGCTATCATCTGGAATATTGCATCTTTTAGTTCTCTAGACCTGCAATAGTTTTGATATTTTTTTAAAAAGGATTCTTTCATTTGTTCCCAGTTATTTATAACCCCACCACCTAATCCCATAAACCATCTTAAAGCAGCCCCTTTCAAAGTAGAGGGGAACAGTTTTAGTTTCTGGGGGTCAGTGGTGTAATCATATCCCCTGCACAGTACATCAAATTCAAATAAAAATGCATATGGGTCCTCCGATGTAAGCCCGTGAAATGTAGGGATATGTTGAAGGGGGATTGCTTTCATGGGGGCATTTGCTGCGGAATCCACTATGGGGTATTGTAATGTAGAGGTTTGCATGTTTGGTGGATTTTGAGCCATTGGATCAAATATGTGCCAATAACCTTCCGGAATATCTAAGAGGGTATTCCTAGGTTGAGAGGGAATGTCTTTGACAGGAACAGTTTTAATAGCACTTCCTCTATCTGGGATTTTTGTCTGAGGGGACTGGGTCCCTTCAATAATAATTTTTGCCGCACTCCCTTTGTCTGGGTTATTCAATGGCTGAGTTATCCTAATAGGAGATCTCAGCTCCTCAGTCTCCCCTGTTTCCCCTTCACCTTCACAAAGATTACTAAAATTCCCTTCCTGCAATAGTTCTGGAATATAATTTTCAATTTCTTGAAAGTCTTGTTCGTCAGTTTGACTATGCACCTTAACAAAGGCTACAGATGATGAACCTGTGGCCTGAAGGGAGCTAGTAGGTTGTTTGGAAATAACTTTCCTGGGTCCTACTGAAGGCTGAGATTCGGCTTTCTTATAGATTTCGTCTATGAAGGTTGATCGACCAAGGGTCACCGGCCCCTTAGCTTTTTCTGGCTTTGGAAAAGGTTTGGAATTTTTCTCTGGCTTTTTCTGCTTAGTCATGCACTCAATTTAACTACTAAATCCTTCTTAAGCAGATAGCAGCAAATCTGCAGGAAAGCGGGCAAAGGAGCAGGGCTTTTACATGTTCCGTACGTAGGTTCTTACCTTTTGTTTTCAAAACCTAATTCTTCCCTAGCAGGTTCGTACACTACCCTAAAAAAAGAAAAAATGGCTACACTCTTTCCCTGGAAACGGCGCCAAAATATAGAGCTATAAAAAGGGTCTCTTTCACCTCTAGTTACCTCACATTAATATGTCAATCCAGGAACGTCTTGCTATTTCAAAGAGTGTCTCAATTTGAGGCTTAGCATTTGTTAGAGTAATGCTCGTAGTACAGTTGTTTAAAACTACAAGAGTAAATGGATACGTGTCTACAACTTAACTACTTCAAAAGGCTAAATCACACAAAGCAATGCATCAGTCAAGGGTTTGGTAGCAATAACCCATCCCTTCCGTAACTGATGAGAACAGATCAGAGGTCTGGGAACCAGGTAGCAGATGCTAACGCTCACTACAGCCTGATATCGTCCTTAATAAATAGAAATGAAACGACAAGTAAAGAAAATAGCAATGAAATAAAACAGCACATCAACCAAGGGTTCGGTAGCAATAGCCCATCCCTTTCGTAACTGATGGGAACAGATCAGAGGTCTGGGAGCCAAGTAGCAGATTCCGATGCTCACTACAGCCTGAGATCGTCCTTAATAAATAAGAAATGAAATGGTAAGTAAAGAAAACAGCAAATCAGCAATCTTGAAATGGAACAGCAATTCAGAAATGGAACATCAACTAAAATGGAACAGCAATTCAGAAATGGAACAGCAATTGAAATGGAACAGCAATTCAGAAATAAGCAGTAACCAATTTCATCGAGCTGTAACTCTATTTAATCACACCAATCCAAACATCAATCCTTCGCTCTTAAAGATGTACACATACTATGGAACAGCACTACCTACGAATCCAAGATGGAACAATACTAAAAACCATATAAACACAACGTGCTTAATCTGACTCTGTTATCGCTCTAAATAAAAGCATACGATTGCATCTCAAGAAGAAAATAGTAACATTCAAGGATTCAATAATCATGTGAAATCAGAACCTTCAAGATAAATGTTGTAATGCTAAGGCACAATCGCATAAAACTCCGTAATGGAATGATAGTATCCTATAGAGATTAACCGTATTATACCAACACTTAAAGGATTGGTAACATGATGCAGCGTCAATACAAGACTTTTGTTTGCAGGAACATTAAATGAGTTAAACCCAACAGAGCATGTAACATAAACGTTATAAAACACAACAGATTACCAGATCACGTCGATAAACAAACCACACAGAAACCACGCGTAATGGTAAAAGAGCAAGTGTCCTCCAGGGCCGGGCCCTTAGCCTCCAGGGGTACACCACTTAAGATTGATACAGGCTCAAAGATAAAAGAGTAACCAAGTCTGTATTAATGCATGAAGTAAAATTATAGTAACTCAAGTCTTTAACAGAACATAATGATCATAGTCTTGATCTTTCTTAAAAGAAATTACATAAATTCATCCCCCTCTAGCCAACAATGCTATCCCTTATATAAGGATGATGACGGAGATATCTAGATGCAGAAATAGATAAAACAGCGATCCCTCACGATCTAAGATCCTGAGGGATTCATAGAATCGTTAATCCTGAGTCACTTCTTTCCTTTTCTGTGCCGAGCTGGTATCTCCGCTTCGTTTCCTGGGTTGGTCCGTTTTGATCTGGTTTGCACGCGGTCTCCCGTCGAAGGGACAGTAGTTAATTCATCTTTGTCTCTTCCTTTAGGATGGCCACTTTCCATTTTTCCTCCCTCATGCAAATAGGAATGACAATTATCAGCATTCTCTATTAATCTCACATGTTTCATTATAATTCCTTATTATTGTCTAAGTTTCTAATGCAAAAAGGCTTATGTCTTAATGAAAAGATACTGAAATAACCATCAAAACATACCTTCTTTGATACTCCACAAAGGGACCAGATGCCTTTGAATCCGCAAATGACGTTGCAACCCTTTGAAAATTGGGTGATCGAATTCATAGGACCTATCAAACCTCAAGGAAAAATGGGCGCGAGATATATTATCACTGTGACAGAGTACCTGACTTGTTGGGTAGAAGCATAGCCAGTAAAAGATTGCACGACCATGACGACTGTGAAGTTTCTATTTGAACACGTATTGACACGATTCGGATGTCCAAATATCTTGAAGAGTGATTGTGGTACACATTTCCTGAACGAGACGATCAACGTGCTGACAGAAGAGTTTTAGGTGTATCATCAGAAAAGCACACCGTATCACCCACAAAATAATAGGACAGTAGAAGCATTTAACAAAGTACTAGAGATTGCGCTGACCAAGGTATGCAATATGCAGTGAAGTGATTGGGACCTGTGCGTACTCGTAGTATTATGGGATTATAGGACGACATGAAAGAAACTAACAGGACAAACACCTTTCCAGTTGGTCTATGGAGTGGAAGTTGTAATTCCTATGGAATACATCGTGCCTAGTTTGTGCATAGCAGCACTCATAGGTATGACAGATCGCAGTGCCCTAGAGGAGAGGCTTGTGCAGTTGGAGGAACATGAAAAAGAATGATTTTTGGCTAGATTCTATCAGCA
The DNA here is from genome assembly GCA_000404065.3 of Pinus taeda. Taxonomy (NCBI): domain Eukaryota; kingdom Viridiplantae; phylum Streptophyta; class Pinopsida; order Pinales; family Pinaceae; genus Pinus; species Pinus taeda. The sequence goes on along the minus strand of APFE030060804.1, from coordinate 44,579 downwards.
GGTGCAAAAGCAACACGAAGAGGCCTGACACGATTGGCATATTAAGTTGCGCACCTTTAAGGTGGATGATTTGATGTTGCTATATGATAGTAAGTTTAATCAATTCCCAGGGAAGCACAAAATGCATTGGTTGGGACTGTATGTTATCAAGGAGATCACATATGGTGGCGCAGTGTAGTTCATAAAACTGAATGGCAAAATCTTCCAAGGAAAAGTAAATGGCAGTCGTTTGAATCTATACACAGGTGGCCCGGCCATCTGACTAGTCCAGACAGAGTTGGGAGGTATCCGCGTGAAGATATCCGCACTGACAAAGTGACTCGAGGGTGAGTCACGATGTTTGTGTTGGGGGCCTGTTGAACACGGGATCCCCCAAGGGAAGTTTTGGGGCTAAAATCCTAGATTTTGGCTAAAAAGTGTAAATCTGATGCAAAGACTTCGCATTTTGTGGGCATGGAGTGCAAAGTTGTAAATGAGTTATAGGGTTGTCCGCCCTCAATTTTGTAATGTAATGTCGGCTTTAGAGATCTACCCATGGTTTGCGGACCATGGGATTGTATAAATAGAGCGAGGCTTGTAGTTGTAAGTCAGTCAATAATAGAAGAGTTAGAATGATGATGGAATAGAAGGATAGTGGAAGATCTAAGTGTAGAGTCAAGTCTTTGGATCGTAGAGTAGGACAAGGCTCTGCAGCTGAGTGCGCAGAGCCCTAGTAGTCTGTAGCTGAGTGCGGGGACCCCTACAGCTGAGTGCGCATGGCAGGTTGAGTCTATAACTGTTGAAGCATTAATAAAAAGAATTTTTATACCATTCATGTGTATTCATTTACTGTTTTTTGCATTGAATGTATTGGGTATAAATTACATTTCTGTTTTTTATATGATGCGTGAACATATATGATTGTGTCGATTAAGTAAATGTGAGATAAAGTATCTATTTAAGCAAAGTTAACTAACATCTGTAAGAAGATAAGTAAGATACGCAGTGTAATTTGGGGAAATAGTGTAGATCGCGGCCATAGTAGTGCAAAAGCCCCTCAGCTCTTGGTTAGGGCTATGTGCAGCGATTATAATAAAAGGTCTCACAGGTCAGAATAGTGCACAAAGTAACCTGTGCGAAGGTAGGCACAGTTGGACTAAATAGACTCCTCAGACATCTCCAGGGTGTGGAAACTTGGTTCCAGCATCCCCCCATACTACTTCGGGTGAGACTTCAATCCGCGCACTGCAGGCTGATGCCAAAAGGGCCAATAGTGTAGGGATTTGTTTGGTTAATTAACTCCGAACTTGGGTCAGGCCCCATCAAGCCAACACACCACCATTGGGCTTACCCAATTAGATTCTTCTGCAGACTCAATGATGCCTATCGCTAGCATCTTGTCTAGCTCTAAGCAGACCTTCTCCTTGTATTTCAGATTGAGGTAGTAAGGCCTCTACTTAACTGGCTTCGCGTCAAGTTTTAACATGATCTTCATCACTCCTAGGTATCTGATTATTCCTTTCAGATCCGTAAAATTGGTAGGGAATAAGTCCTGGTATTCACGGAATAATTCAGAAACCTTATCCACCATCGCGTCATCCCAATAGTCTCCAATCTTCACGAATTTTGGTTCTTCCTCCATACCAATGTTCACTTGTTTTGTTTTCACTGACGCGGTTATATCAGGGTTCTCAATCTGCGTTCCTTGAACTTCATGGTGGCCTTCCATTTTTGAAATGTTAATCTTCCACGAATCCTCGTCCTCTGCTTCAACAGTTCTATTATAACATTCGAGTGCATGAATTAGTTGAGTATCCCATTCAGGATGAATCAGATCCAAAGGATCCTGCAGTATCCTAAAGATAGCTGCTTTCACCTCTTGTAGCACTTCATCAATACTATCAAACCCATCCTCAAAACTGAATGTCATCATGAATCCTTCACGCAGGGTATCCCATTCACTAGTCCCATGGTGGAGTTCTGTTTCTATATACCAATTCATTGGGATAACATCCAGGCTATGACAGAATAAGTGCATCCACTCATCTTGGGGCTTTTCTCCATAAGCCTACGTCCATTTGGCTAGATGCACATGTGGATCATTATGCCCATCGTACTTATCTGTCAATCACATCATAGGCTTCCCAAATCATGTTCTCATCATCCTCCTACATTCGCATCAATCATCAAAGCTTCCCTTGTGCGTACCCCACCATCTTGTGGGCATAGCCCGCAGTGCCCAGTCCAAGGCCTGGAAGCGCTGCTTTTCTGGTACCTCCATTTCAAATGCATCCAAAAAGATATCTACCTCATTTAGACCATCATAAATAGGTAGATTTCTTACCTCTAACGACACACAGCACAACAACTGGGTCATCATGTTGCAATTTAGCGTAGTTACTTCATGTAACCGATTCTGCCATCATTCTATTTCTTCGTTGGAGTCCAAAGTGCAGGAACTTTCACGATCCCACATAATCCATCCATCCGCGGTGGGATTCAACCAATATTGATCTTGTGTGTTATCTTATAGATACAATCCAGGTTGTCATCACTCTCATCATCATGGACAAGTTCAGTATAGCGCGATCCTTCAACAGGATCGAGAGGTATTATTACGTGCAGTGATTTCTTCTCAAAGATCATCTTTCGCTTCTTCAAATTGATTACCCCATTCATATCAGTAGCCTAGTCAATTCCCAGGAGTGCAGGGTAGAGATTGTTGTCATCCACTATCTCTATTACTTCAAAATCCGCTAGCATGCTCACTCCCTCAATATCCATGGTCACCCCCTGCAGGCACCCCATGGGGATGATTTTCTGCTAATTCGCCATCCTTAGCTGAATCGGAGACCATTGTAACGTAGGTCTCCTCATTCACTCCCAAGTCTAATTTGGTAGGATATTCGCATCTGACCCCAAGAATAAAATGACTTGATCCATTTCATACTCTCCTATTTGTGTGGCCAATCTCATCTCCCATTTCGTCCTTATTTTATTCTTGCCAATCTTTCGTACTATGCATCGCTCACCTAGCATGGTTCCAGTTTAGGTTTTAACCCTATACAAAAATTACCTGCATATGAATTCTAAAACATAGAAAATAAACAATGCGAGAGCATAATACATAAAACACATATACATAGAGATTTTCCCTTGGATCCCAAAATCGGGACTACCAGCTTGATTTTTCATTCTATTCCTTTCAATGTTACAATACATATTTATACATGTCGAAGCATCCAATACCATGGACCAAAAACCATCGCATCCAAAACCATGGACCGAAAACCATCACATCCAAAACCATGTGCGAAAATCATGCACAAAACCATAGGTAGGTCCGCCCAACCTAACATAGGGTCCAAAAACAAAATTTTCCGAGGCATTGCCCTGGACCCCATA